>SNQJ01S0019449.1:122628-139336 GCA_010110895.2 Picea sitchensis | reverse complement strand
AACATACCATTTTTCTTGTTAAAAAGTTTGAAAAGGATGGTCGAACAGGTCCAAAGGGTTAGTGAGTTTCGGGGGAGTTTATTTCACTTCAGGTTAGTTAAAATCTTGATCACATCTGCACTATCGAAAAAGCAAGAGACTTGAGACCTCTTCACTCTAAAAACCCTCGCCCATGCCAAGTCGAAAGATAAGAAGGTGAATCCTGCTTCCCCACACAGAAAGTCGAACTCCAAAATAAAGAAAGTCAAAACCCTGACTATAGACTTTGCTGGGAACCCTGAGCCCGAACCTCCAATTCATGACGAGGTGGAAACCAATGCTGAAACTGGGAAGGCCACCACACCTATAGAAGCGGACATCGAAGCCCCGAGTTCTTCCCCAGCTACCGAGAACATAATCGATGTGGAGGAACTAGCCGAGTCAGCTGATAAGCCTAGAAGGAACCCGAAGAGGAAATGTAAAAATGTATTGTTAGGGATGGATGACTCGATACCCAGCTACCCCACGCAAGAAATATTGGAAAGCATAGATGGTCACGAGGAGGCCCCGGAGCCATCTGAGATGACCTGGACTTTGTCCCAGCTCATTCGAAAGAATCGTAGAACCAATCGGCAGGCCACTACACCCAAGAAAATTGTGCAGAATGAATCCGTTCAAGTACCAACCGGTACCCCCGTTCAGATGCCAAAAGAGCTCACCCCTGAACCCCATCTAGTTGAAACTTCTACACTCAGACCTGTTCATCTAGATTCAATTGACAACCATGACCTCAGCCCAGATCGTAACTTTGACCCAGCTGATACCTATGAGCACAACCCAAATTAGTTTACTCCCGAATTCGGTTCAGACCACAATTCTGATAGATTCCACACCCCTGTCCAAAGTCCCGAAGAGCTCACGCATGCATCTATCCCCTCACTGCAGCCAGGGCAAGGTCAAACAATTGAAACCCACTGCGAGCTGTCCTCCAGTCGGTCCTTGAAGCCAATGGTGACGAAACTAGAGAGAAGGAACAGCAGACTGAAGGAGAAATTGCATGAGTACCGTGTACTGGACAGACATGTTAAAACCGAAAACGAACTCCTGAAGCTCAGGGTGACTCACCTCTTGTCAAAAATTGAAAGGATAAAGTAGAGGAATAAGGGTATTGTCAAAAGGAACAGGCAACTTCAGAGGATTGCTAAGAAGCATGTTATAATCAACAGGGTCCTTAAGAAAGAAATGAGGAATCTGAAGAAGCAGGAGAGGCTACAGATGCTGGTTGCAGCTGTTGCAACCCTTTGATGGCTACCAAGTTTTTTGATTTTTGTTGCCTGAGGACAGGCAAGAACTTCAGTGTGGGGGTATGTTGGTCCCCAGTTTTGACCATGCTCTTTGCCTATACTATATACCACAGACCTCCATTTATATGCCAGTACCACCCTTTTGACCTCCTTTTGACATAATCAACATATCCTTACCATTCAAAGGGGTCACCTAAAGTATCTTTGAATTTCAAGCTATTTTTATGCACTTTAATGCTTTAAATTAGTATTGGAATTAATATCGTTTGGGTTAGGTACCACTGCTATTCTTGGAACAGGATGCCGGTACCAGGTACCAACTCGCACCCGTGGAAGTACCAATGGAGCCGTTCGAGATCTGTGCGTTATGGTGTGCGTTATGGTTCGAATGAAAGATAGAAAGATTCGCAGGACAGCTGGAGCCATTGCCACATAGTGCTCGAAGACATCATGAAGACTGGATAGATTATTCTTCATCATTCACACTTCGTGACACTACGTGTCACGAAGATGTGAAATACGTTTTAACTTGATTCCACGACTATTCTCGGATCAGGGATCCGTTTGTTTTATGCATCTTTGTTTTCGACTGTTATGAACAATAAGACTTCTATAAAAACCTGGGATCACTCTTGAGAACGGGTTACTGTTGTCGTTACTATTGCTATTGTTATTGTTATGTGATAACGTGAACCTATGTTTTGGATCTGATTGTTGTTCGTTATGATATTCGACTGATATATACGATTTGAAGCATTCTCTTTTGAGTTAATGATTATACGATGTCTGAATAGAATGTTATGAAATGACTGGTTATTTCCTAATAGCGTCGTCTTGGATTTAGTTGGGCATAAGAGCGTGCAAACGTTATTTTATTACGTCATGCGTTTAGTTTATATTGTCATAGCTTAGTTCATTTTAATGCTAGAACTTGCATATGAGACAACTAGCATGTAAGATCTAGTTGTTTTAGCATAGTGGCATTTGTTTATCTGAATGGTATATATGCATCTCATAGCGTGACATCGGTTTGGATGTTTGAGAATCGTGTTTATTTATTCCTCACTTGAATCATTCGAGAGTACTGTTATCTTTGACGTTAGTGTTAATATGGCCGATGCCTGTAGAGTTTAGAATATGCATGTGGTTATTTAGTTTTTCATTTCAATTCGAACATCACTTTCAGAATTAGCATGCATTTTGCTGTTAGACATTAGTTACGCCTGCACGGTTAGAATAGTTGGTCTGAGTTAGAACAAAGGAGCTCCACGGTACCCAGTAGATCTGAGATAATTTTCACAATTTTCCTGTGAAGCCAGAATAGATTGATTTATGCTCAGAATGAATGCATTTCGACAATACTCTGTGTGTCCTAACTAGCCGAAATGATGATGGTAGAGGATTGGGCATAGAGGTAAAATAATCGTGTGGCACCATACTTTTGGATGAAATAAGCGGCACCAACATTTGAGCACAAAGGCGTCACGTTTTTACGTTTATGACTTAATAGAAATCTTTCAGTTTAGTTAGTCTATTTAAATTCAAGTTCTCATAATAGGTGTGTGTTTTCTTCTTAGGATAGCATTGAGATAGAGACTAGAGCACAAGACTGTCTGTTTTTCTGTTTATGACTTAATAGGAAATGCTCAGTTTCGAGTTAGTCATTAGAATTCAAGTTCTCATAATAGGTGTGTGTTTTCTTCTTAGGATAGCATTCAGATAGAGACTAGACGCTTGCCTGCACATACTGTGTATCAGCTCGAAGTTTACCAACCCTGGTTTGACAATTTAGTGTTTTAGGTCACTTGAAAGCTTCAATTTAGCAGCCTGACATAACCCTCTTTCTCGGTCACTGGCAAACCAAGGCACAGTCTCGCAGCATCATGGTCTCAGCTCGGGGTGGCTAGCTGTAAATCCTATCGGAATAGCTAAGCCTACGATTGGGTGGAAACGAGCACCCCTCTCAGCAGTTGCACTCACTCCTGGTGTTATTTTTGATAAGTGTTTTACATCTTGCATCTTGAAATTCATACGCTGACATATATGCTCATAAATTGTGAAATTGTGAATGATTACAGTATAAGACTGTCTGTGCAGTGTTTTGATAAGAAATGGTAGATGTATGCTTGTAACAGAAAAAAAACACGCATAGATTATGTTGATAGATAAATTTATTTATGCATAAGTTGAACCAAGTTAGACTTCCAGTCCGTTCTCGGGAATTTGTTTCCCCTTTAATTGTTTCCAAGAATGCCCCGAAATACATCTCTCCATAGAGATACCCTTCTTGGAAAAGTTTACCAAGAACCTGGAAAAAGGACTTGAATGCACAATTCTTAGCAACCCTGTACGAGGAAGAATGATCCTCTTGAAATCCCGAAATAGCAGTGTAGGGATAAGTATCGATCGACGGACGAGATCCCATCAGAAGATCTGCAGTCATTCACGACCGTTAGATTGGAAAAAGAAACAAGGGCATTACATGCCTTACCCCTTTTCTTTTATCTTCCTGAGTAGCGAGGAAATCGGGACCGTAGATCCCCAAGGTTTGTGGGAGTATCTGGACCGTTGGTTTTCTATGTCCAGAGAGTAGTGGGAGAGTGCACGACATGGGACAGATCTGATTCGTAAGATCTTAGCTAGAAAACCCGACATCTATTGGATCTGTTAGGAGATGCATGAGGGTCAATCCCTCATGAACAAGGGCGAAAGTCCCGAGAGAGGAGTCTGTATCAGGGATTTAGAGTTCGGGATTCTGGGAGTCCTGATGACAAGAGATCGAGACACTCCATGGTGAAAGTTTCGATATATATCTAGACCGTCCATCTGTGAAGGACATGTGGCGGAGATCGACAGTCCATCAGTATTTCGGATACCAGGGATTCAAGTTGACAAAGGATTGTGTCACTGGGGGTCGCAAGTTGTGAAATCGCAAAACAACGAGGACCGTCCATCTAAGGGAGGATACGTGGTAGTAATCCAGGATTTCGGGAGAATCCCGAAAGGAAGAGCCCATCAGGTTTTCGCAAATCGGGAGTCCCGTTGACAATAGGTCGGACTCTCGCGATTGATAAGTCCTGAAACTTTGACTGGTGAACTCCCAAAATGTTAGCATGTGTTTAAGTCTTGAATAATGGATGAGATCCTCTCAGAGGATCCAAGGTCCGTAACAATTTTTGGATGTGGGGAAGGAATGTGGATGATAGTTCCTCAACCCCTCTCCGCCTTTGCAAGAAATGCACGAACATGATCCCTTTGGAGGATCCAAGGTCTGTAATGACCATTAGATTTGAGGAAGAGACGCAGGAATTAATTCCACGACCCCTTTTACCCCTTGCAAGAAATGAAGAGATCGGGTTTGTAGACCCCATGATCCATGGGAGTACCTGGACCATCCGTCTATAGAGTATATGTGGTTGCTAGTAAGCACTTCGGCATTTCGGCACCCGGGAAACCAAAGGGCAAGAACCCTTGTCTTCGCAAGTCACGAAATTCCGATCACCGAAACCCTGAAATGGCGTGTGGTGTGAATGAGGTTAAGGAAAGCCGGGATTTGATCGTGACCATTGATCATCTCGAAAAGATCACAACCGTTGATCTTGGATGAAGGTTGTCACCGCCCATCAGAGGAGACGTGTGGTGAGCAGTCAGAAGTTTCAAGAAAAGGCCTGAAATCCCGTGGATCGTTGGATCCAAATCCTCGAGGATCGTTGATCTCCTACACGAATCCCCATATCGAGATTCAGGGATTGGAGTGACAAGAGTTTTGGAGTCATTGCATCATGGACTCCCGGTTCACGAAACTACGAAAAGATCGGAACCATTGGATTCAAGATATCGAGAGTCGTTGGATCTCATACAAGAACTCGAGTATCGGGTTTCAGGGTTTGTAGAGTCAAAAGACTTGACTTGCTTATATCGCTGAGTCGTGAAATGTGATAAGGTGCCTAGTTGTTTGGTCGGTGGTCATAACCAATGATCACATGGAGGTGGAAAAAGGAAAGAGCTAGCCTACGCAAAGCCCTATAGGACTTTGGGGATTTTGATCGTTGAGAAATCGACGAAAAAAAAAATGATTTCCGTAGTGGGTATGTGACATGTCACTTTCACCTTCTTTGCCACGACCCATTCCTGATCCAACTCTCTTTGTGATCCTTTACCCAAATTTGAGGGTTCTTTGTAATGCTTGCCATAGTCCTCCAACATCTAGATTTCTATCTCGACACCCAAGAATTTGCTTCGACAGCTGCCAAAATGTTTGAGCGATGGATGTGGAAGGAGAACCTGCATTCAATTTTGTGTTGAAACATGAGATTGCCAGATGTCCCATGAGGAATTCATGGTGGAAATCAGGTCTTCAACTGGCCTGTGCATTATATTTTTCTTTAAACCAGTGAGCAATATACCATATTGACGAGGAGATAGATTTTATAAATGTTTATATATGTGAACATTTGCATTGTATATTCGATGATGTGAGCCCAAGGCTACCACTTGTGTTTGGCATTGGTGCTTGGGTGTTGGCTTGTATGTTTGTTGTTGGATTGTGAAATGGTGTGTATTCTCGGTGTTGAGTACTTGGAGATTGGCCCTCGGCCAATATA
Source organism: Picea sitchensis (assembly GCA_010110895.2). Lineage (NCBI taxonomy): Eukaryota > Viridiplantae > Streptophyta > Pinopsida > Pinales > Pinaceae > Picea > Picea sitchensis. The sequence continues at coordinate 133,449 of SNQJ01S0019449.1, read as the reverse complement.
CCTTTTGGAAAATATTTTTCAAACGATTTATATTTTGATAAACAAGATAGAACACCCTGCGTAAAGGCCGAGGGGCCAATTTTGGTCCTAAAGACCAAAAATTGATTATAAAAACCAAATTTTGGCTAATAAACCAAACTTTGTATTTACCCACAATAATAAAAAATTTCCTCAAATTATAAAACTTTAACCCATTTTTAATATTTTTACCCATCGACGAAACTGTTGCTACCAAATGAGAAAAAACCTTCAGTGCTACCAAATGAGCAAAAACCTTCAGTGCTACCAAATCACCTATAAATTTCTTGAAATTTATATGGTGATAACACTCTGGAAACTCAATCTCATAAGCATTCACAACAAACTTTCTGAGGATCTTATATGGTCCTATATTACTCATCTTCAAATTGTTATATTTTCCTTTTGGAAATATCTCTTTCCTCAGGTGCGTCGAGACCTTCTCTCCAACTTCGAAATTTTCCTCTCTTCGTTTCTAGTCTATTCAACTCTTGTTCTTATGGATGTTATCTTGTATCTATCCCTTGATCTGATCATGCAACTTCTGCATTTCTGCAGCAAACACTTATGCTCCTGTGCTTCAGAACTCATCTCATCCAAAATCTCTCAACTATGAAATTCCCCTTGGATTCATTCCATATACTATTTGGAATGGACTTTTACTAGTTCTTCTATTCAGTGAGTCATTATATGCAAACTCTGCTTGGGGTAGAATTTGATCTCACTGGCTGCTATGTTCAGTGATCAAACTCCTCAAAAAATTCCCTAATCTTCGTTTTACTACCTTAGTCTATCTGTCTGTCTGAGGATGATAGGATGAACTGAAAGACAAACTTGTCCCCATCTTCTTCCACAATATTCTCCAAAAGTGTCCTACAAATTTGGTGTCTCTGTCTAAAACTATACTCCTTGGCAACCCATTTAATCTCACCATCTCCTTGAAAAATAAATTTGTTATGTAAGTAGCATCACTGATTTTATGAAATGGTATGAAATGTGCCATATTTGAAAATATGTCAACTACTAAAAATATTGAATCATTTTCCCTCTGGGTTCTTGGAAATCCCAGAACAATATCCATGCTCATAGCATCCCATGACCTATGTGGAATAGGAAATGGTTGCTACAATCTAGTGTTTTGTTTCTTTCCTTTGGCATACTGCAAGATTTGTCATCTGTTCATGAATTTCTTCACATCAGATCTCATACTTGTCCAATGGTACGAAGAACTCAAATGTGCATATGTCTTATCATGGTTGAAGTGTCTAGCCAATCCTCCACTATGCTTCTCCTTTAACAAGTTATCCCTCATTGATCATTTTGGGATACACTACTGACTTCATTTGAACAACATTCCATCTTGGATTAGATATTCTATCCATTGACTTCGGTCCCTTATCAAAGGGTTCTCACATGCTTCATAAGCTTCTTTTAAATCTGGATCTTCTTGGTACATATCCTTAAGGTGTTCAAATCCTAAGGTCTCCACTTGAAATTCCTGCAAGATCAAACATCTCCTACTCAAATCATTTGCAACTTTGTTAGAACTTCCATTAATATTCTTAATAACAAAAGTAAAATTTTGCATGAATTCTACCCATTTGGCATATCTCTTGTTCAAATTCTCTTTTCTAGTTATGAACTGTAAATCTTGATTGTTCGTATACAGAACAAACTCCTTCGAGACCAGATAATGCCTCCATTTTATCAAGGCTTGTATTACAACATAAAATTCCTTGTCATATGTGGAATACTTCCTCTTAACATCATTAAACTTATCACTTAAATAATAAACAAGATTATTGTATTGACTTAAGACTGCACCAATGGCTACTCCACTTGCATCGCATTTGACTTGAAATTTTTTCTTAAAATCTAGCAGAACTAGAATAGGTTGTTCTATTATCTTCTCTTTCAACACTATAAATCCTTTCTCAGCTTCTTTTGTGTAATTAAAATATCTATGCTTCGTGTTTATTGTGTCCAGTATGTGTGCACAAATACTAACGAAATTCCTGATGAATTTCCGGTAAAAACTTGCCAACTCATGAAAACTTCTTACCTTGAACACGCATCTTAGAGAAGGCTAATATATGATCTCCCTCACCTTTTTTGGATCCATATTCAATTCATTTGAAGATATTACAAATCCCAAATATATAATTTTTTTTTTCATAAAAGAACACTTCTTCAAATTTACTAACAACTTCTCCTGTTGTAATCTTCTCAACACCATCATTAAGTGTTTGAGATGATCCTCCTTAGTCTTACTAAAAACGAGAATGTCAACTAAATAAACAATCACAAAATTACCAATGAAATATTTGAGTACCTCATTCATCAACCTCATAAACGTACTTGGGGCATTCGTTAAGCCAAATGGCATAACAAGCCACTCATACAATCATTCATTTGTTTTGAATGTTGTCGTCCATTCATCTCCCTCTATCATCCTTATCTAATGATAGCCTCTCTTCAAGTCTATCTTGGAATAATAATTTTCTCCACTCAAGCAATCCATTAAATCATCCATTATGGGTAAAGTAAATCTATACCTGATGGTTATCTTGTTGATGGTTCTTGAATATATACACATTCTACAACCTCCATCCTTATTTGGACTCAACACAGTTGGTACTACACACAGGCTCAAACTTTCCCTGATCAAACCTTTATCCAACAATTGTTAGACTTGATTCTTGACCTCTTCATTCTCTTGAGGGGTCAATCTGTACATTGCTTTGTTTGGAAAACTTTGTCCTGGAACAAGGTCAATATGATGACCGATACTCATGATGGGAGGTAAAGAGTGAGGTAACTCATCCACCAGAATATCAACGAACTCATCTAACAACTACTGAATTTTTACAAGAAAATCATTCATGGAATTTCTCTCAAGGATGCCTCTTGGCTTACCTACAACAGTGAACTACATCTCCTATTCCTTCTTGACTTCTTTCAAGAGTTCCTTCCCACTCATGAGAAGTATACTTGGACTAGATTCTTCTTTGTCTCCTTTATCTTCTATTGGAAACAACATATGCTTACACCCATTCTTCTCAAGGGTATAGGTATTATTCCTCCCATCATGTATGAAATTCATGTCATATTTCCATGGTCTTCCCAATAGAACATGAAAAATATCCATAGGGATGCCATCACATAAAACTTCATCTTTATAACCACCTATTTTGAATTCAACTTTGCAATGTCAATTTACCATGACTTGATGTCCCTTCTGTAACCACGACACTTTATACAGATTTGGATGTGCAGTCATCTCCAGCTTTAGATTTTCCACCATCTATGTGGACACCAAATTATCAGTGCTCCCACTGTCTATGATCACCTTTCATACCCTATCTTTAGTCTTTCAAGCAGTTCTAAACAAACTGTTTCTTTGGACTGGTTCTCTTGCTTCTTTCTCCAGATTCACGAGAAATTTCCTCATCGTGAGTGATCTCCCTTCTTCTGTTTCTTCTTCCTTCATCTCTATTTCCACATTCCTCTTATGCACTTCAGAAATGTGAGCTTCTCCAGTTCCTGTATTATTCTTCTCAGTACATTACCAATACATGTGCCATGTCTTTCCACAAGAATAACACTTCACTTCTCCTCCTATGCCTCTTCCTCTTCCTCTGGGAATAGAATTTATTCCTCAATAGTGTCCTCCTCTAGAACTTCCTCCTTTCTCTATCTGGTTGTGATACTTTCCAGCTTCAGCTTTGGGTTTCTATAACTTTTCTCTGACAATGCCTCTACCTCTGTTTGGACTCTTTCATCTGTTTCGTTGACTCTATTTCCTTGCCAACTTTTCTTCTTCTTTCAGGGATACCTGATAATCATCTTCCATAGTTCTCATTATCATCATGTTGATCTCATCTTGGATTTCATATCTCAAGCCATTTATGTATCTGACAACTTTTTCTTCATCATTCTCTCTATGTCCTGCTCTTATGTTTAGCTTGTAAAACTCTTTAGTGCACTCCTTCACTGAAAAAAAAAATTGCCTTAGGTTTTGCAACTTCCAAAACATATTTATCTGGTAATCCTTGGGTATAAACTTATCCTTAAACTTAGATACCATTCTATCCCAACTCTTAATTTTGGACTTACCTTTGCATCTTCTTTCAGCCTGCAATTCATCCCACCATAATGTTGCATGTCCCTTCAATCTGGTCATAACATGATTTACCTTCTTGTCATCATCAATATCCTTGTAGTCAAAGTACTTATCTAAAGAACTTATCCAGTAGAGAATTTATTCTACATTTAAGTTACCTTCATACGTTGGGACTTCCATTTTTTCTCTGGCTCCCATTTTTACAAGAGCTCTCAGCAGTCACTCCTCTATTGCTTGTTCTCTCACAACTTCTTCTGCTTCAACCTATTTGTTGAGGACAAGATATAAATTGATCTTACTCAATCATTTTCAGACTTTACTTGGCTAAAGTAAAGTAGACGGGAATATCACCCTATGTTTATAGCCAACAAAAATATATATCCTAACTCACCAGTATTAATTACAAGTGCTTAGGCTAGTCTTTTATCAACAAAAAGCCTGCTGGAAATTCACTTTTTATGTATTTTTCTGAAAATATCAGTTGTTGAAATAAATGTAAGAACCAAAGTAAAGACACCAAGGTCATAATAAATTTAGATGAGACATAAAGTAATACCTTACTTCATTTCAATTCACCAAAGAGTCAGTGTCTTTACAAAACTTCACACAGAAATATTGGACCAAAGTCAAACTTAGAAATCCTCGATGAAACATACAAAAGGACCTATGAAAGAAAACTAAAACTGAATTCTAAAAGTTGGATCATCTTGCCACAGATTTTTTCCCACCTGACTCTGCACAATATCCTTTATTAGTCATGAAAGTTAATTCACAAACAAACAAGTCTACACAGACTATCAAAGATAGATCAACACCTCTGAAGAACAAGTGTCTGAATGATTTGATTCAGCCCTGAATGTTGTGTCTACAATAAGACCCTGCTATCACAAAAGATAATTAAGCTATGATGAATATATGAATGAATTAAAAATGAACTATCTCAACATAACTCAAAGAGAAAACCTTAGCATGATTTGTGCTTCTATCTTCCTTTGTTCCTCTCCTTAGTTCAGCCTTTAACAATTTAGAATTGGTTAGAGTAGTCGAACTAACTTATTAGTTAAGTTAACATAAGGCATTAACTAACTTTAGTTAGGGGGACCAACGGTAATTATAATAAGGATCATCATTAAATAATAACTAGTAGGTGGAACCCCTTTGACTTCCTTTAGTTCATAACCATCCTACCATCATAACATAATCCATTAGTTAACCAAACACACTTCCTTGTGACTTCCATCAACATATATACTTTTGTCAATTTCAATTCATGAAAATTGAAATTATTTCAAAAATAATACTCCATATATTCAAAATAAAACATGTTGTCCAAAATCCCTGAAGTCAACCTGTCATTGTGGGACTTGGAAAGGAGACCCTTCAGGCCTAGGTAGACCTACTTCCTGCCCAATCCAACCAAAGAATCACGCATGTGCAATCGATTAGAAAATAGTCTCTTTGAATAACCATGCAAGACAACTCTTAAAATATAAAATAGATTTGGCTTAGAATGTATCAGGCTCATGCAATCCAATCCATACAAATTGTTTTAACGTTAATCAATGAGAAGGGGGGTGGAAAAATGTTTAGGGATACATGAGGGGTTTGTAATTAGAGAAAATATGATATAATGGAAGGGAAGAGATATGGTCACTGCTCAATGATAACAACAATCAACTGTAAACAAACCAATAAACCTCACTGCAATCCACACATAATTCCGCCACTTTTATCCAATCTAACACAAAATATTCGTTAGTTGTGATCAATATCATAACAGGGGGTGAACAAAATGAATATGGGATATGTGAGGGGTTTATAATTAGCGAAAAATGAGATAACGATGGGGAAAGAAAATGTTTACTGTTCATGATATTAATCAAGCAATCCATAACATATTTGTAGTAAGGAAATATGCATCAACCAACAATCGAATGACTGAGTAATAGTTCCTATACATTTGCCTAATTTCACTGTCCATTTATATCCAACACAATTCCATTTCAACAGAATTATTCCACACTCTTTGTAAGAGGTTATGTCCCTCTTATTTGTACATTCTTCATTTTATAACAGTCAACAAAAACACTCATTTACAATCTCTATATTTTAACATCCATCATCGCCATATAATTTCCAAGTCCACATCTATATTTCCAAGTAGTGTTCTAAAAAATAACAATGAAGTCTCCATTTTTGTAATAGAGAGAATCAAGATCTGTGATGGTATTCGTCCCCATACGCATATATGCAGTGGAAAAATCGAAATGATCAAGACCTCATATGTCATGCTTGAAAATCAATTGACGATAACTTATAATCAACATTTAGACATAGGATATGAAGAAGTAAATTTCTGAAACCATGTAACCATGCCACTATGAAACAAATATCTTAGTGCTATTCAAAACTGGGCCAACCATCCCACACAACTATCATCAACAGTGATCCATCGTAAAAAACAACCGCACTTAGGATTCAGGGGTCTCACTGGGCATACAAAACAAGCCATCCATATTATACGTGGTGCATGACTGAGAGAATTCCATAGTGTCATAATTCTCATAACCACACAACAATATATATAACCATGACATAAATCCAAACTTCATTCTAGGCCATTTATTTAATTTCCTGTGAGTGACCAGGCCTCACGCATTCAAGTGTAAAAAGATACAGTAAACATATCCAATCCAGTCTTCTAATTCTCAAGACATCACCTACAGGACGAGACATGTGTGACAACACCAAGCCCCTGTGACTAATTCCAACCATTATCAAAACATCATGAGCACCACTCTAATGGATGTATAATAACCAACAATTTGACACTGTGGTAAGGGAAACAAAGGGCCAACAAGCATGATAACGGTGTATACCCACGAACCAAAACAGAAATGATAGAGGCCCTTTCAGAAAAACAAACTAATTCCTTGACTACAGGCTGGCGACTGTGACTCTTAGAAGTGAAACTGGAAATGCAGGGCTCATTCCATTACCACAGAGGTAGTGGTCAACACCATACTAACATGACTTCTATACGAATCACGAGTGAGCCTGTATTTGAATTAAAATTCCACAATAAACTTAACATGCATGACAGACTCCTTATGTAGCTCTAGTCTGGAGGGTTTATGGGTTTGCATAGTATCCATCGTAGGAAGGAGGGGAGGCACCAACTGTGGTGGATATTTAGGCTAAAGGCATGCACTCAAGGAGGACCACGATGCTTGTGGATGAAAATCATTTCCTTGAGATAGTTGGACAGGGTTCTAGTTAAACCAAGGAACTGTGAAGATAATCATCTATTAGACTTTTAAAAGAAAAACCTTCAAATAGAATGCAGTGGTAACAAAAGATATCACCCAGGAGACCACCAACTCTAATGAACCCACAACAATTGTACACAGAACCATCAATTTTCCATTCAAGTCGAGAACAAACAGTTGCAATACTCAGGACAACACAAACCCATACAACCAAGACAAAAATATTTCATAACTAGAGTTAAGTTAGAAATGGACAAAACAAACATACCTGTTAATCGAAGACCTTAAGTCGAGAGGTGGCCGATCGGTTCCAATTTGCCCCAAATCTGGAGCACAATCACAACAGCCAGATCAAACAACAGTTTGATTAGGGTGATGGCCAACTGGAAGGGTAAAGGTGACATGAAATAAATGCACGTCGCTTCCACCTATCTCACATTTACTCCATAGTACATGCCAACGAACCTTCATTAACACCATTAATCAACCAATGCATCGAGAATATCAATTCATTAACCATAGCATAGTCCATAAAAAAAATGCAAATCCATTGCTTCGATAAGCCACTAAGGATTATAACATATGTATATCAGTATCAATTGCATCAATCAACTCATAACCCATGTATTACCACTTGCCAAGAATGTGCCACCAAAACTTCCATGATATGCATATCACAATTAATGATTTTTTCTTAAAATTCCATTCCTCGTTAACTAAGGCTTAACGAATATTTTATGCATGTAGTGTTTCAGACTAGGTTCCTTTGCATTGTAATACTTTGCCCTCTTTTAAAAAAATTGCCCTTCATGTGACTTTACCAATAGGTTTGTTGTGTGGGTGTGAGAAGAACAATACCATATATGAATAACAGGTTGTTGTGTCATGAAGGGACAACATCTCTCAGCTTAACTCATATCAATGACCACCATATTAATATCAACCATGTAATTTATGTAGCTCAACATCATAACATGAACAAACCTGCTACTAAATAATTTAAGGGTTTCCCACCTACTAGTATTATTTAGTTTTATAATAATAGATTTAGTAACACTTTGCGGACGGAACTACATTAGTGTTTTCAATCATCAAAAAACTAGCGACTCAACAGGGAAATTTGTTTTTAACAGATTAAAACTTAGAACTCATGGTTTCACATACCAAGGAAAGAAATCTCAAGAAGACGTAACTCGAATGGTTATGCAACAGGGGGAAATGAGTGGGTTTAATGGAAAGATGACTGGGAATTTGGGAATAATTCAAGAAAAATGTTAAGTATGAGGGGTTTTATTACCATTGTATGCATAACTCATCGACCATAATCTGTTCTTTGACTTCCCAGGAGGAAAATTTCCATATTTTCTCTTAACTCTCAATGGATGAAGAAATGGTGGGGAGAAGCGGGAGATAACCAATTCTTTATAAAACAACAGTGGAAATGTATAGAAATTTCAAGGGCCCTTTAGAGATGACACCCTAACAACTATGTAAGATTGATCTTTATTGACTAACAATGATTTTACAAAGGTGTCGCTATGGTAGAACTGATCCTACCTTCTACCTTGACCAAATCTTAAAATATGATAAAGACAAAAATTGTCACAGGATTAATAATGCAGAAAATAGAGCAGCAACAATAAAAGACAACGGTAAAACATAGAAAATCAACATAGTAAAAGGTCGACTCAGAAAGCAGAAACCTGTAAGCAGAAAAGGAGGCACAAAAAATTGAAAGCAGAGATAAACTACTAGTATACAGACGAAAACCAAACATCGTAGAGATTTTTACATTGGTTCTACATAATGCTTCAAGTGAGAACCGTTAGTGTTGTAGGAAAACAATCGCTCTTGCAAATCTTTTAGAATGTAAGAATTTGTACCTAAGACAAAAACAATCTTGAAAGGACCCAACCATAATTTCTGAAATTTTGAATGTATTCCCCTATCAGCATGAGCAGAATCCCACAACAAAACCTTTCCATTGACCTTAAACTTGATGATTTTGACAGTTTTGTTGAAATATTTCTTAATAGTCTACTGTCTCCTTTTAATATTATCCAAAAAAACATTATTTTTTCTTCCAAGGCTAGTAATGCATTTACTCTTTGTGAAACATCTGAAGAATTTAATTCTTCAGTCTGCAACATCAACCTTAAGGAAGAAAGTTCTAGCTCGGTTGGAAGGAGGGCTTATTGGCCATAAACTAGTTGAAAAGGGGTACAACTAGTACTTACTTTGGTGGTAGTTCGATCTTCCCAGAGGGCATAAGTGAGGAGAGTGTGCCACTGGAGAGTTTATCTTCGATGAGCCTTTTGATGATCCTTATCATATTTTTATTAGTGGACTCGGCTTGCCCATTTTCTTGGGGATAATAAGTTGATGACGTGAAATGTTTAACCCCTAATTTGGATAGAAACTGAGTTAGCTTAGAAAAAATGAAAGCGGGACAGTTGTTTGTAATAATTTCCAATGGAAGACAAAATCTGGAAAAAACATTAATTTCAGGGAAAGAAATTACCTAATCATCTGTGGAATGTTTAAGTGGGAAAGATTCGGCCCATTTAGTGAAATAGTTTGTGGTTTTCAAGATGAAAACATGCCTAGCTGAAGAAGGAGGGTTAATAGGACCAATAAAATCTAATCCCCATTTTGAAAAAGGAAAATCTGGTGTGACAGGTTGTAATGGCATGGCTGAAAGGTGTTCCTTCCCAATAAATTTTTGGCATTTGTCGCAAGACCTCGAAAAAACATAAGACTCACGAAAGATCGAAGGTGTTAAGAACCAAATATCAATATAGCATAGAACAACCTCAGAATAAGTACTCAACGCCTTGAAAAAGAGACAATTTCAGATAATAAGCCTCTTCAAGGGGGAAACCTCCTTTTACCCCACATAAATGTTCAAGTACAAGATGATTCCAAATGAAAATGTGTCCCTGGTATATATAGGAGACTAGGAGGTATAATTACAACTAATGGAATAAAGCCGACATAAATAAAATAACATTACTAATGTAATATGCCCCAATTAAGGAGTAATGAGCCAATATTAGGGCTTAACATGTCCCTCCCCTTGATACAAGTGTTGTCCACAACGCTTGAGTAACTCTGGATGCTTCTGTATAAAAGACTCATCTTCCCAAGTGGAATATTCAGCCGCTAGTTTCCTCCATTTAATGAGATACTCTGAAATGGATCTATTCCTCAGTTGGCGAATTCTTGTGTCAGTGATGGATTCAGTATCCAATATGATTTTTCCTTCCTCGTCAAGTTTTGGAAATATAGTTTGAACTGGGACCTTGTCACCTATAACCATCTTTAAGCATGAAACATGGAAAACTGGTTGTACTCGTGAAGATGTAGGCAACTCCAATTTGTATGCCATAGTACCAATCTTTTGCAACACTT
>SNQJ01S0019449.1:76290-119278 GCA_010110895.2 Picea sitchensis | reverse complement strand
CATAGTGTGCTATCATTTCTTCCATGAAAATTGTCCAAGTGACAACTGATTTGCGAGAACAAATCCATTTGTACCATACAAATTGATTGGGTTCTAAATATAAAGAAGCAATTTGTACATTTTGTGTATGTGGCCCATTATGTATATCAAAGAATTGCTCCATTTGAAGTATCCATGTGATAGGGTCCTTGCCATCAAAATTCCTCATATCGATCTTAGGAACGTGGTTGGTCTTCAACCCAAGGTTAGAGTTTCTCCATTATTGATTCACCTTCCTTCTGTCCTCATCATGAATTTCATGGGATGCATTTTCACTTTCAGGTATCCTCTCTGTTACGAAATTTTTCAATACTTCCATGATATCCCATTTTAAAGTGTTCATCTTAGTATTTATTGCCTCAAACTTAGCTTCTGTTGAATCCATCATATCTTGTAGTTCATCTTTTGTTATTGTCTTATTTTGTAAATCATTTATGTCCCTACACATTTCTTCACCTTCATCAAGAGTCTAATTAGGATTGTTTGGAGGCTTATTTTATGTAGAAGTTCCCTTTTTGGGTGGCATGTTGGCCAAGTATCACTTTTGAACCTTGATTTTGAGGTGATTCTACTAGACAATCTTTCTTCTGTTGTATCTCCCAAGTTTTGTCCCTTCTGGGTATGAAACATTCTTCTTTGTATTTCTCTGATATTTCTTCTCTGCAATGCCACAGGTCTAATCAAAATTGGATGTGCCAAGTGGAATTTACGGTAACTTCCCCACAACTTGCTGATTTTTGTCCTTTCCAGGAGATCTCACTTTTATAGCATGCCCCGCACAAAATAATTGATATAAAATTCTGAAACTCATACCAGAAATACTAAAGACTGTCCACTATCCAATGAAACTAGTCTCACTCAATTTGGATATTCTAGGAAGAAGTTATGACTGTTTTTTCTGGAACACCATCTTCAGACTAGTCAATAGGACTAGTCAGATACCCTATCTTCCACAGGGTGTATCTAAATATGTAAGATGGCCCAGAAGCTAAACTTTTTACCATAGATACCTTACTAATTTCTATGAATATCCCCCAAATTTTAGGGTTTGAAACATTACAGAAAACGTTTTATAGAAAAAAATTCGCAATGACTCAATTCAGGATGATTCCAGAACCCTATCTTTCACAGGCTGTATCTCCGAAAGTATAAGGCCTCAGAAACTGGAATTTTAACCCAACATACCTTGATCCGTCTACTAAATATCCTCCAAGTCTTTCCTTCTGAAATGTTGTAGAAAAAGAGTTATATCTAAAATTCCAAGGTGTCTCAGATGCAGCAGCGAAGCCCCAAGACCTTGAGCTCTGATACCATATGTTAAGAACGAAATATCAATATAGCATAGAAAAACCTCAGAATAAGTACTCAACGCCTTGAAAAATAGATAGTGTTAGATAATAAGCCTCTTCGAGGGGGCAACCTCCTTTTACCCCACATAAATGTTCAAGTACAAGATGATTCCAAATGAAAATGTCTCCCTGGTATATATAGGAGACTAGGAGGTATAATTACAATTAATGGAATAAATCCGACATAAATAAAATAACATTACTAATGTAATATGCCCCAATTAAGGGATAATGAGCCAATATTAGGGCTTAACAGAAGTTCAATAATATCCCTTCCTAATAATCTTGAAGGAAGTGGTATTTGTAGAAAAATGACCTCCTACATGAATGATAGAGATTGAAGAGTCGTGGGCTTCCTGCAACAATTTCTATGTGTCTTCATTGTTTACACAACGAAGTAGCACACCATCAGCAGGTCCTTGAAATAACAAGTCTCCTATAATGACATATCTTGCAGATGCGAGACAAAGTCTTCTCCTTTGGTGAATATCTAAGTTATCTAGACATCTTTGGTTTTGTAAATAATAAACCAAGTTTTTGTACCAAGGATGTTCAGACACAGGGAGGGTCTGATCGTCAATGTAAAAGAGAGATGAAAGGGAATTATCATCTTCATCAATTTCTTCACCATTTTCGACATGCTAAGACAAGTGAAAGGCTAGGTCACGTCCCTTGATAGTGGTAGAAATCATGATATTTAAATCATGCTCCTGGATCTTGGCAATCCAATGTGCAAGTTTTCCTGAAAGATAAGTTTGTGAGAGAAAAAACTTAACAACAGATAAGGGGACTTTTACCAACATGTGGTTACCTAAGATGTAGTGGCGAAACTTTTCAACAAACTTAAAAAGAGAAAAAGTGTGTTTCTCAATAAAAGAGTATTTAAATTCTTCATCAGACAAACTATGACTCATGTAAGCCATAGGTTTTTCATTTCCTTGACCATCATCTTGCATAAGGACAACAGAAACCGCCTCCTCAGTGGCATTAGTATAAGTCATGAATTCCTTCTCAAAATTTGGCTTCACCAAAACCAATGCGGAGCTAATTTCTTTCTTAATCCTTTCAAAAGCATTCCTAACCTCATCAGTCCAGGAAAAAGAATGGTCTTGCTTAAGAAGATTATGGATTGGCTTGACCATCATTGCAAAATTTGGAACAAACCTACAGACGAAGTTAATAACTCCCATAAATGCTTGAACTTCTTTCTTGGAAGTAGGAGTAGGAAGGTTAAGGATAGCAATGATTATTTCAGGATCGATACTTATTCCTGAATCGGAGACAATGTTTCCAACGAGCTTTCCCTCGGTAACACCAAAAATGGAATTGGAAGGGTTTACGGAAATTCCAAATTTCCTACACCGCATGAGAACTTTTATCAGATGGCCAAAATGATCTGATCGGATTTTAGAGTAAACTATTAAGTCATCAAGGTAGATCTACATGATCTTACTGAACAAATCGTCAAAAGATAATTGCATATCTCTTTGAAAAGTGGCACCTGCATTAGATAACCCAAATGACATATGTTCATAAGAAAAGGTACCCCAACGAGTAATAAAGGTGGTTTTATATTTATTTTCCCTTTTTACTTTGATTTGATTGTAACCGGAAAACCCGTCAAGTAAGGACATCATTTTTTACCCTACAACCTGTTGCAAAATCATTTCCATGTTGGGAAGGGGGAAGTGGTCCTTTATACTAGCTCGGTTTAATGCACGAAAATCAATGCATAATCCAATTTAACCAATTGTCTTCCGAACATGGGCTATATTTGAAACCCATTCAGAATACTTGACTGGAAAGATAATCCCATCCTTCAAAAGTTTTTCCAACTCCATTCGAATGGTTGCTTCTAGTGCAGGATTGATAGGTCTTTGTTTTTGCCTAACTTTTTTTACACCTTCCTGAATGGGGATGGCGTGTTGTATAAGACTAGGATAAAACCCACGAAGATCCTCATAAGACCAAGAAAAAATGTCTTGAAATTCACCAAGCAACTTGGAAAACTCCTCCTTCTCTTGATCTAAACATTTGGCACCTATTTTCACGTTCTTTGGAGTATCGAGTGTCCCGATGTTCAAGGAGATGGTCTCACCCACCTTCCTTTTTTATTCTTCTTCTTTTTGTTTTTCCTTGTCGCCTACATCACTCGAAGAAAATGAACTCTCTAGAGGGGTCAAGCCTTTAGGAATCTTGTTATCTTCCATAGATATAACTTCCTTAGGCTTAAAAGGTTCATTTTGGATAAAATCACAAATGCTCTTGTCGTTGGGGAAGACTTGCCAAGATTCTACATTGTCAGGAATATGTGGATGATATAGGGATCGAAAGGTACAATCAGGTCTGTGAGGTAGAAGTTGCCAAGTAGGAGAAGATACAAAAATAGCTAACTGGTCAGCCATTGAGTTTAGTTCCCTCTTTACATGAGTGATATTGAAAGATAATAGGTTCAATATAAGAGCCCAAACCATTTGGGTGTATCATTTCATCAGCTTGTTGCTAGGGGAATAGATCTTATGTATGAGGCTAACAACAAGCTCAGAATCCCCAAAACCTTATAGGTGACTGCAACCAAGATTATATGCGTTTTCAATGCCTAATAATAGGGCTTAAAATTTGGTTACGTTATTTGTGCAAGCAAACTCCAACCCATAAGAAAAGTTATGGATTTTCCCTATAGATGAAATTAAGACAACACCAGCTCCATTTCCATCATTAGAGCATGAACCATCAAAGTGCATGTGCCACATACCATCATCTAGATTAACTTGTTCCAAAGGCATATTATCCTCCTGATCAAAGATAGAGTATACTCCTAGGTCTTCTTCTAGATAGTTTACATTAGGTTGTGGGACACTCTCGATATAAGGGGATATGCTTCCTTCTCTAAGAACTATAATATTTTTTTTGTTTCGAGGAACGGATAAATGTGTTTCATCGAGTGAGAGGTATCCACCTGTTAAGGCTTGCCAATATCTTCCCAAAATAATTGAGTAATTTCTTACAAGCATATCAATTACCTGAATGCTTAGTATCATACTTATTTCAGGGTGAGTGCACAAAACTAAGGTCACATCCTTAATCTCACCTATGGTCTTCTATTGTAGATTATTATAGGAAAGCATGATTCTGGCGTTTTCATCTGTACAAAAAAAGCCTATCTCTTCCATAATAATCTTCGACATCACACTTGGGCCCGAACCACCATCAATGAGTCAACAATGGGAAATTTTATCCATGATTTTTACCAAAATATAAAAAGGGAGATTTTTTACAGGGTATCTAAAGTTATGTATACCTATTTTATTTACAAAAGAATCCTCTTCATTTACCTCCTTGGAAATATTGGCTACAATGGAAGCTTTTCCTTCCATGAATCGTTTTAGATGCATCTGTTGTTCAGGGACGACAACCATGTCTAGGAGGGTTGCATCTTCCTTAATGTTGGCCAATTGATTCAGGATATTTTATTTGGAAGAGGGAGAGAGGGGGTGATTCCTTGACTCTCGGGAATTTTAGGAACCTAGGGCGTAGCAGCGGTTAAGGATGAACTCGTTCTAGAAGAACTGCGAGGAGGGTCAAATTTTCCTTTTGGGGAATAGGATTTGTTCCTAGTATTGATGACCATGACATCTTCTGGCTCGGAAAAATATAGGACAACGATAGTAGCTTTTGGTATTTTACCAAAGATATTGTCTCTGGCACTCTTCCTTACCTCACATGTGGTTTCTTCATGGTGTTCCTCACAAAATTTACACCAACCCCTAGGTAGGGTAGCTTTGGACTGAGGATTATTTCCAACCAGACTTCTAAAAGGAGGGGAAGAAGAGGATGAAGCTCTAGGGGTGAGAGGGTTAACAGTTCCTTTCCATTCAAAACCTATCATATGATTGTTCATATCTTGTACCAACTGTAAAAGAGCATACATATTTTTCTGTCTAACTGATTCTAGACCAGTTGTTCAAGTTGTTCCTCACACTCTGAGAAAGATTGCAGAGTGGAACTGAGATTATCAATGGCCTTTTCTTCAAGCCTGTGACGGTAAGGAGAAGGAAATGCATTGTAGTAATGCATGAAGGAAGCTTGGTTCTAGGGGCAGATAAGTTCGGGGATTTGGTTATACGACTTGGTAAAACACAAGTTGAAGGACCTGATGGTCTCACCATATTTGTAAGTGACGTTATTATACTCCCTTAACTTCTCAGTAGGGCTTTTGGATTTCCCGTAAGTGGATTGTAACCAATAAATCAGCTCCTCCCAAGTAGACATGATATTAGGAGGAAGGTCAAATAAATCAACCGCATCTCTTAGACATAGGCTATGCAGAAGTAAATTTCCGAAACCATCAACATTTAGACATAGTCTGTGTAGAAATAAATTTTTGAAACCATCAACATTTAGACATAGGCTATGCAGAAGTAAATTTCTGAAACCATGTAACCATGCCACTATGAAACAAATATATTAGTGCTATTCAAAACTGGGCCAAACGTCCCACACAACTGTCATCAACAGTGATCCATTGCAAAAAAAAAAAACACTTAGGATTCAGGTGTCTCACTGGGCATATGAAACAAGCCATCCATATTATGCGTGGTGCATGATTAAGAGAATTACACAGTGTCATAATTCCCATAACCACACGACAATATATATAACCATGACATAACACCAAACTTCATTATGGGTCATTTATTTAGTTTCATGTGAGTGACCAGGCCACACACATTCAAGTGTAAAAGGATGCAGTAAACATATCCAATCCAGTCTTCTAATTCTCAAGACATCACCTACAGGACGTGACATGTGTGACAACACCAAAACCCTGTGACTAATGCCAACCATTATCAGAACATCATGAGCACCACTCTAACGGTCGTATAATAACCAACAATTCGGCACTGTGGTAAGGGAAACAAAAGGACAACAAGCGTGATAACGGTGTATACCCACAAACCAAAATGGAAACGACAGAGGCCCTTTCATAAAAAAAATGATTCCTTGACTACAGGTTGGCGACTGTGACTCTTAGAAGTGCAACTGTCAATGCGGGGCACATTCCATTACCACAGAGGTAGTGGTCAACACCATACTAACATGACTGTTATATGAATCATGGGTGAGTCTGTATTCGAAGTAAAATTCCACAATAAACTTAACATGCCCAACAGACTCCTTATGCAGCTTCGGTCTGGAGGGTTTATGGGTTTTCACAGTAGCCATCGCAGGAAGGAGTGGAGGCACCGATTGTGGTGGATATTCAGGATAAAGGCACGCACTCAAGGATGACCACGATGCTTCTGGACAAGAATCATTTCCTTGAGAGAGTTGGATAGGGTTCTAGTTAAACCCAGGAACCGTGAAGATAATCATCTATTCAACTTTTAAAAGAAAAACCTTCAAACAGAACGTAGTGGTAACAAAAGCTATCACCCAGGAGAACACCAAATCTGATGAACCCACAACAATTATACGCAGAACCATCCATTTTCCATTCAAGTCGAAACCACACAGTTGCAATACTCAGGACAACACAAACCCATACAACCGAGCCAAAAATATTTCATAACCAGAGTGAAGTCAGGAATGGCCAAAAGAGACATACCTGTTAATAGAAGACCTTAAGACGAGAGGTGGCCGAGTGATTTCAATCTGCCCAAAATCCAGAGCACAATCACAACAGCTAGATCAAACAAAAGTTTGATTAGGGTGATGGCCAACTGGAAGGGTAAAGGTGATGTGCAGTAAATGCATGTTGCTTCCACCTAACTCACATTTACTCCATAGTACATGCCAACGAACCTTCATTAACACCACTAATCAACCAATGCATTGAGAATATCAATTCATTAACCATAGCATAGTCCATAAAAAAATGCAAAGCCATTGCTTCCATAAGCCACTAAGGATTATAACATATGTATATCGGTACCGATTGCATCAATCAACGCGTAACCCATGTATTACCACTTGGAAAGAATGTGCCACCAAAACTTCCATGATATGCATATCACAATTAATCATTTTTTCTTAAAATTTCATTCCTCGTTAGCTAAGGCTTAACGAATATTTTATGCATGTAGTGTTTCAGACTAGGTTCCTTTGCATTGTAATACTTTTCCCTCTTTTAAAAAAAATTGTTCTTCATGTGAATTTACTAACAGGTTTTTTGTGTGGGTGCGAGAAGAATAATACCATATATGAATAGCAGGTTGTTTTGTCGTGCAGGGACAACATCTCTCAGCTTAACTCATATCAATGACCACCATATTAATATCAACCATGTAACCTCTGTAGCTTAGCATCATAAAATGAACAAACCTGCTACTAAATAATTTTAGGGGGTCCCACCTACTAGTATTATTTAGTTTTATAATAATAGCTTTAGCAACACTTTGCAGGTGGAACTACGTTGGCATTTTCAATCGTCAACACTATTCATTTTCATTTTTGATGACATCACCAACATCATGCGCTCTTCTATGTGTTGTATCCATGAAATCTAACCTTGCACGAAGTTGTCTCATCTCTTCTCCCATGGTTGTGTATAACAGTGGTTGCTCCTGACATCTCCTTGGCGGCATGGTTCCAAGTTTTATTCCACACAAAGCTAAATTCGGGCTCTTTATACCTCTTGATGATATCAAATAAATATTCTTATATGCATGTTATCTGCAGACAAAATTTCTCTCTAATACCACTTGATGCAAACCCCCACCACCTCCTAGGGCTCACGCAACCTCTCGATCTAGGATCATTCACAATATGGAGATGAATTATCTCTCAGGTCCTTTATGAACCCTCAAAATTATATGCCACAAGCCTTCTTCTTTTATCCTGAGTGCAAATTCAAGTTCGCAAGGGTTTCATCTAGTCCACAGAGAAATCCACGTGACCCTATGTTGGCCCTTGGGTATGGATTAAGAAAGAAAGCGAAGAAAAAGGAAAATAAAAGATGAAGTGCGAACTGCGCGAAAGGCACATTAACTGAGACTGGGTCGAAGTGGTCAAAAAAGAAGAAAATAAGGATCGAAGTAAGGGAAAAAAAGTTGTTGGATGATAAGATCGAGGAGAACATATCAGCAAGAAAGAAGGATCGTGGACAACTAAGCAAGCAGAAAAAACCACCAATGGATTCTTTATAGCACCTTGCGGAAAAGAAGGAAAGATAGGTTGGTGAAGCCCGAAAAATGCGGGTCAAGTTGACCTAAGTTTTAGACACCTAGGGTTTTGGTATTTAGGGTTTTGACACCTAGGTTATGGCCTAAGGTTGTCTGAGAATCATTGTAATGTATAAATAAAGATCGAGAGGAGTGAGAAAAGGTTTGTTTGAGGTGGATCGTTGTTGTTATTGGCTAGAGTTGTGAGTTGAGTGATTGTTGTTGTAAGAGAGAGAGGTGATGTGTGTAAGAGAACTCTGGTATTGTAAGATCTTCAACTTTGTGTAAAGATAAACCTTGCAGATGGGTGCACAGGGAGGGGAGAGAAGAAGAGAAGGAGAGAGAAATCTGCAAGCTAAGAGCATAGATAAGAATTGTATGTTTTCATATAATATCAAGAAACACAGTTTTGTAGATGTAGCCCTAGGGAGAGAGTGAACCACGTATATATTTTTGTTCTGTGTGATTGATATTGTGTTATTTTGTCTTATGTTATTCTGTTATTTCATTATTGTGTTAGATCTGAGATATAGCTCGTGCAGTAGGTTTAAAGGAGATAAAGAATAACTAGGTTGTTGTGTGTTGTTTTATTGGATCCACTTTGCATTTCCTCTAGTTGTAGACACATGTTTCCTGCAACCCCCTATTGCTACTTCGAGTGAGACTGCATCTGCTTCACATATGTTTCTGAAAGGGTCAATAGTTAGGTCTTGTTGGTGTGTTGTTAGAGCTAAACCCTGGGTCTGCCCATGTGCCAACAAATGGTTCCATTGTCGAGACCAGGATCTTCTTGAGGGAATGGCAAGGTGGTTTCCATCGAAGACATATATTCAGAAGTGGATAGAAGAACAAGAAAAGGACTTTGCAGCAGCTTAGAACAAGAACCCTAATCTTAGTACGGAGGATTGGTTGGGAAGGTATATCTTTACTAATATACACAAGATTTTCTTTGGAGGAATTCATAAGGAGCTATACGAGTGGTTAGCCAGATTAGCAGATACCCAGTTTGAGATCAGACCTAGACCACTTGTGGTTTGTACATCGACATTGATCAGGAAGGTCAAGAGATTTGATAACATTGTGTCAAGAGCAATAGATCACTGGTTCAATAGTACCATTGGAGGGTACATCACCAAGTTTTCCATTGACAGAATTGAGTCGTATATCCAAGAAGAGAGATATTTCTTTAAGGGACCTAGAGGAAAAATTTTACACTTCTTGAAGTTGAATATTAATATGTTATTGCATGAGAAGAACATCTTGAAGATATAGTAAGTGGTCCGATTGAAAATCTAATGTTTAATAATTCAGACAGCGACAGTGACATAGAGGTTGGACATAGGCACAGTGGGAGAACCATCAGAGAGCTTCCTCTGGTGAACTTGTTTGAGAAGAACCATGAACTACTGGCATAGGATGAAGGGTTCTATAGTGGATAAGAAGATGAGTTATTGATCGAGGAACATTTAGGGTCCGTTGGGCCAGAGGAAGAGAAGACAACAGAACCTCGCCGGGAAGAATCAGAAACTTCAGGAACTGCGCAGACTGTTGAAGTAAGTACTATTACTCTTCCTGTTGTTTTAGCAGCGTTAAGGAACCAGATTAGTCAGAGTTATCAGAGAAATCAAAGCACTGTTACCAGCAGTTCAGCACATACTCAGTTGGGAAACCTAGGAAGATCTATGGTAGATGAGATGAGATTACCCACCTTTCGGGGAGATGGATATGAAGATCCTGATCAAAATTGGTTACTATGCGAAGATGTATGGAGTATTAAGAATGTCACTGATGAAAATGTTAAGAGAGCTCAGTTTAGTACTACCCTACGATACCGCACACAGAGTTGGTACATAAAAATTTTCCAAGGAGTTGCATAGCCAAAACCGATAAATGTCATTAAGACTACGTTGATTGTCAAATTCAACAAACCCAAGTCAGAGTCGCAGTGCATTATAGAGCTTAAAGAAATCAAGCAGAAAATAGTTGAACCTGTTTGGGAGTTTGATCAAAGGTTTAAGACCTTAACAGGCCATTTGAGTTTTCAAATCCCAGATGAGTAGAATAAAGAATGGTTCATTACTGCCCTCTTACCACACATCAGAGTTCCTCTGATGCAACAGAAGATCACTTTGCAGGCTAAGGCATTGGATATTTCCATGAAACTCAAATCATCCCCTATGGGAGAATCCATCTCAGGTATGAGTCAAATTTTGAGTCAGCTAACTAGATTATCTTTGTAGGTTGAAGATATGAAGAAAGACAAGAGAAAAAATAAAAGAGAATACATCTGGTGTACCATATGCAAATCAGGAGGCCATGATAAGGAGAATTACCCCCTATTTCATGAATATTTGGACTTTGGAGCTCCGAGCCCTTTGAAGTAGGTTACCCTACCTTGGTGCGCGGTATGTAGAAATAGACATCGCCTTGGTGAATGCTATTACATTCAAAAATATGTTCAAAGACCTACAAATATTCAGTGCACATTCTGTAAATCTAAGGGGCATGATGAGAAGGATTGTAGGGATTATGAACTCTTACATGAAAGATCAAGAGACACGTATAGGATTCAAGGTGAAGTACAACAGGAAGGAAATACTACACAGTTTAATTCCCAAGGAAGAGGAAACTTCAACCATCGTGGTGGATTCAGAGGAAAAGGATGAGGAGGAGGCATGGGTCGAGGTCGAGGTCAGATCATTTGTTATAACTATGCACAACCAGGACACTTGGTAAGGGACTTCCAGAACCCTTGTACCACTTGCAGCTACTGCAACTCATTCAAACATGTCATTGAATATTGTCCGGTGTTGTTAGCCAAACTTCAGGAGAGGCGAGGAGGAAACCATCAAGTACAAATAATCTCAAAAGAACCTCGCAGAGAGGATCCTAGATTTTTTGTTATCACTAGAGAAGGTGATTTTACAGGAGAAGACAGAGTGACCCCAGGAAAGACCACATAAGAATCAAGGGTCGGAAGAGCTGTAGAGAAGACACAAGTGTCTGATCCAAAGAAAGGAAAGCAAACATTTGAAGAGGCAAGAAAATAATTTGGAAGAGATCAGGATTCTTCATCAAACACACAACCAGAAGTGAGAGAATGTGGAATGCCTCTATCATTTGATCAATATTCTTCACCCGGAGAAGGAAAAGAGGTAAGAAAACACATGGAATTATTATGTACTTGAATTAATTTGATCAAGGATGAAAGAGTTGTAAAAGAACTACAAAATTTGATAAGACATTATGAGATATGCAGGATAGATCCTCTGTTGAATAGAGAAGTACATCAAGTATCTAGAAAAATAAGTACAAATAAGGAACTACACTTTAATGCTCAGATTGGATATTATGATATAGACTATGTGGTCCTTGAATTAGGTTCAGAAGTCAATGTTATGATGAAGCAGACCTGGGCCCTGATGGGAAAACCTAAGTTGATTTACTCCCCTATCAGGCTCGGGATGGCTAATCAGCAGGCAGTAAGCCCCTTTGGGAGGCTGGAGCATCTCCCTTTGGACATCAACAAGGTAAGGACAATTGTGAACTTCAAGGTGATTGAGATAGTTGACGATAGTTGTCCTTATCTTGCATTGTTAGGAATTGATTGGGCTTTCAATAATTCTACTGTAGTTGAATTAAAGAAAAGAAGAATGGCATTTGAAGGTGATGGCCTTAGGGTCATTGCACCTCTTGATATTGATGAAGGTCGCAGATGCACAGGATCCATCAGAGAAGAAGATCGTGCTTATGAACTAGAGAATATATATGAATTGACAGTAAGACAACAGGATTACATTAATCCTACAACATATGGGAATTTAAGTTGGCAAAGTGACAACACATGCTTTTCAGATTTGGAAGAACCACTAGAGAACTGGAAGAACAAAATGTTTGAAGTATCTACGCAAAGATGTGTTAGACTGACCGGGGAAGTTCACTGGATTGGCACAAAAGTAAGTAATTTTCCCACATTTGATGGTTTAAATCATTTAGAAACTTTCTTATTCGAATTTGAAGAAATTGTACCAGTACAACAAAGATTGTTGGCATTGGATGGGGCCTTAAAAGCAACACCAATGAGATAGTGGGGAACACACAAGAAGAACATCGTGGACTGGGTGCAATGTCGCACATTGATGACAGTGCGCTTTTCAGACCAAATAGAAGGGTGTGAGGTTAGATACACGGGTCAAAGTTGTCCGAAGGACCATGTTCTAAGTTGTGAGGAGGCATGGAGTAGCGTTCCTCAAGAGCAGTAGGTGCATAAATTTATTAACACTTTGGAAACAACCCCTATCAATTGGTATCTTCAAGATGAACTGCACCTCACCACTACAGATTGGTACGATATGACTCAGAACTTTGAAGCTACATTTTTATTTGAAATTTAGTACCCCACAATCAGAATCATAGAACCTGTTGAAGAGTCGGAATGGATTATCCCTATGGTGGTGCAGGATAAGAAGATAGGAGAGATCATAATTTGTGTAGACATGAATAAATTGAACGATGCATGTTTACATGATCCATTCCCTACACCATTTACCGACGAAGTGTTAGATAATGTGGGAGGACAGGAGGTCTACTCCTTCACGGATGGATTTTCAGGTTATCACCAGGTCAGGATTGCCAAGGAAGATTACCATAAGACTACATTTGCAATAGAATGGGGTTCCTACCAATACACAGTGATGCCTTTTGGATTGAAGAATGCACCAACCATGTTTTCTAGGGTGGTGGTTGAAGCATTCAAGGAATTTTTACATAAATTTATGGAAGCATATTTTGATGATTGGAGTGTTTTCATCTTATTGCAAAATCATATTGAATGTTTAAGAATAGTGTTGGATAAGTGCAGGCAATGTCAGATTTCCCTGAACCTGAAGAAGTGCATCTTATTTTCACTCTTTGGAGTGCTTCTAGGCCATATTGTGTGTAAGCAGGGGTTGTTGGTAGATCCATCCAAGATTTCCATTATTGTTGATATACCCCCTCCTACTTCAGTTAGATAGATGTGCATTGTGATGGGACATAATGGATACTACAGAAAGTTCATTAATGGATATGCACAGATTACAAAACCTATGGAGAAGATTTTAAATAAATATTGTCAATTTCAATGGACAGAAGAATGCCAACAGAGCTTCGACACACTAAAACATAAAAATGGTCATTGCGCCTATTCTGGTTTTCCCGAATTGGAGTAAGGAATTTCATGTGCATGTTGATGCATCCTCTATTGCATTGGGAGTAGTGCTAGCACAACCAAGAGTAAGAGATATTGACCATCCATTATCCTTTGCTAGCACAAAGCTCTCAACAGCTGAGATAAATTACACTACCACTGAGAGAGAAGGTTTAGCCATGGTGTATGCGTTGTAGAAATTTCGTCACTACTTGTTGGGAGGACACTTTAAGATGTTCATTGATCACTCTGCATTGAAGTACCTAGTCAACAAGCCAATGTTGGGGGGAAGAATATGCAGATGGATTCTGTTATTTTAGGAATATGATTTTGAGATAGTGGTCAAGCCAGGAAGAATGAACAAGGGACCTGACCATTTGTCTAGGTTGGAACATGGAGAGGAACCTACTAGCTTGGAGGATACACTACTAGATGCACAATTTCTGGCCATCAGGAAGGTTGATGACCAATTCACCGAGACAGTCCAGTTCCTGTCAACAGGATTGGCACCTCATGAATATATAGTCAATCAGAAGAAACGGTTGGTAGTTTGTGCTATGGATTTTTCACTTATAGATGGACAACTATATAATATGGGACCTGATGAGATCCTAAGGAGATGTGTTATGGAGGGAGAGAGACCACTGATTCTAGCAGAATCACATGAAGGCATCGCAGGAGGACACTATGCAGGAAAAGAAATAGTGCAGAAGGTTCTTAGAGCTGGCCTCTGGTGGCCCACTTTACACAAGGATGCTAAGGAATACTAGAGAGCTTGAGATGCATGCCAAAGAGTTGGGAAACCTTCCAGAAGGGATGAGATGCCTTTATCACCCCAGCTAACCTTACAGGCATTTGAGAAATGGGCCATTGATTTTGTGGGACCTATAAACCCACCAGGAAAGTGTATAGGAGAAAGATACATAATCACTATGACAGAGTATTTGACCACGTGGGCAGAAGCAAGAGTAGTCAAGGACTATAGTGAAACTATAGTTGTACGATTCATATTTGATGATATCATAACTAGGTTTGGATGCCTGAAGATACTTATGAGTGATAAAGGCACATGCTTTATCAATAAGACTATTGAAGCCTTGACTCGGGAATTTGAAGTTCATCATCAGAAGAGCATTCCATACCATCCACAAGCGAATGGTACAGTCGAAGCCTTCAATAAGATCTTGGAGACCGCACTGATGAAGATTTACAGTGTGAATAGAGATGATTGGGATTTGAGAGTACCAGCAGCATTATGGGCCTATAGAACTACTTGCAAGAAGTTGACAATGCAAACTCCCTTTAAGTTGGTTTATGGTCTAGAAGCAATTGTACCCATGGAATATTTGGTTCCTATTCTAAGAGTTGCAGCATTCACAGATATGGATGACAATGGCGATGTTCAAGAGATGCTCACGCAGTTGGTCGAATTGGAGGAAGACAGGTTTATTGTAGGATTACATCAACAAGTACAGAAGGAAAGAGAAAAGGCCTATCATGACAGACATATCAAGAAGAAATCCTTTAAGTAAGGAGATATGGTATTGGTGTATGATAGAAAATTCATGAAGCATCCAGGGAATTTCATGACACATTGGCTTGGGCCATATGAGGTTGCCTATGTTACAAAAGGAGGAGTTGTGCAGTTGAAGACTTTGAATGGAGAATGGAAGGAAGGTTTGGTAAATTGGAGTCGGCTGAAATTGTACTATGACAACCAAATACCTCGCAGCTCTCAGTAAAATCAGAAGGAGAAGGGTCTAGGTACCAGGTGCAATTGAAACTGGGTACCAGAAAAAAAAAAAAAAAATCCTGCACACAGTAGGGACAGATAGAGAAAAAATCACAGGCTGCTCCGTGCAGTCTAAATTCGAATAAAACCAGAAGGTTCAGACCTACAGTGCCTCAGGAAGAGTCACAGATGAGTGTTTAGAGCCTGTTGGCCCTTGGGAATGGATTAATAAAGAAAGAAAAGAAAAAGGAAAAGAAAGTCAAAGTGCAGACTGCACGGAAGGCACATTAACTGAGATTGGGTCGAAGTGGTCAAAGAAGAAGAAAAGAAGGAGAAAAGTAAGGGAAAATGAGTCATTGGATGAGAAGATCGAGGAGAACATATCAGTAAGGAAGAAGGATCATGGACAACTAAGAAAGTGGAAAAATCCACCAATGGATTCTTTGGAGCACCTTGCGGGAAAGAAGGAAATATAGGCTAGCGAAGCCCAGAAAACACGGGTCAAGTTCACCTAGGGTTTTAGACACCTAGGGTTTTGGTATTTAGGGTTTTTACACCTAGGTTTTTGCCTAAGTTTGTCTAAGAATCATTGTAATGTATAAATAAAGATTGAGAGTAATGAGAAAAGGTTCATTCGAGGTGGATCATTGTTGTTATTGGCTAGAGTTGTGAGTTGAGTGATTGTTGTTGTAAGAGAGAGAGGTGTTGTGTGTGAGAGCACTCTGGTATTGTAATATCTTCAGCTGGGTGTGAAGATCAACCCTGCAATTGGGTGCACAGGGAGGGGAGAGAAGAAGATAAGGAGAGAGAGAGATCTGCAAGCTAAGAGCGCAGATAAGAACTATATGTTTTCATATAATATCAAAAAATGCAATTATGTGGACGTATCCCTAGGGAGAGGGTGAACCATGTATATCTTGTTGTTCTGTGTGATTGATGTTGTGTTCTTTTTCCTTCTGTTATTTTTTTATTGCATTATTGTGTTAGATCTAAGATATAGCTCGCACATAAGGTTTAAAGGAGATAAAGAATAACTAGGTTGCTTTGTGTTGCTACATTGGATCCACTTTGTATTTCCTCTGGTTGTAGACACATGTTTCCTGCAACCCCCTATTGCTACTTCAGGTGAGACTACATATACTTCAAAGGTGTTGTCTAAAGGGCCAATAGTTAGGGCTTGTTGGTGCGATTTTAGAGATGAACCCTGGATCTGCCCCTGTGACAACACCCTGGGCCAATTTTGTGGGCTAAGCTCTTAATTGGTAGGAACTCCGCCACTTCTGAGCTCCTGGCTTTGGGAGTTCCAACAAAAACAACCTATAATTATCTTGAATGGCGAACACGTGAATGATCGAACAACAATGGAGATCAACAACTCTTAATGTGTGCCAAAATATATGGTTCATGGGTACTTTGGGACACCGAGATTCGGGAGTTTTACATGCTCCAACATGCGATACCCCCGGACTCACGAACTTCGAACTCGCAGATCAGACGATTAGCACTCACCTCAAATAAATGGCCCCTATTTACTTCATTCTCCGGGCTCCATATCTTTCCACAACACGACACCTCCAATCCTTTGTAGTGTTGAACTAGAGAACTCGCGAAGGGTTGTGATCAATGGTCCTCCTGTCTTTGTAAAGCGACAATTGGGATCTACTCCAGCCTTCGGGCCTTCAGGATTTCTCGACCCAAACAAACTTACACTCATTTTTAATTCAGGGTACTAGATCTCTAAAATTTGAGATATGTTGACACATGGCTCTTTGCACCAATGGCTAGGATCCGTTTCGGGCTTTGGAACTTCAAGAGTTTCGCAAAATTTCACAATGGTGCTTCCAAATCACCAGATTGTCGGACTTCCGAACAACGCTAGTTCTGTGGACATGTGTCCTCACAAATGGACCATCCATCTTCATTCTAGATATTGGGACTTCTGGAAACTTGCCTCCTTTGCATGCAACACACGACAATCTCTGAATTTGGGAAGTCGAAAGGGATTCAGGGGTTAACACCCGCGCTAATTTCCCAGATATGACGTCTATGAAATATTTGACTCCTTCTCAAGCTCATATCATTCACTCAACTTTGAAAATAAAGGATTCTTTCCTCCAAAGACTTTTACCCTCTATTCCTCCTGAAATTTTCTGACTTCAAAAGGACATGGGCTTGGGCACACACTTTGCGCTACTCTGAAACTTGAAACTTGGAGATTGTTTTTTGGAAAATCCTCCTACGCACTCCTTGCGCTCGTCTTCCTTGAGGCTCTTTCAACACTTGGATAAGTTTTGGCCTAGTGCACACACCTTGCACAAGCCTTCTCAAACTTTTATACTCAGACGAGTATATGGGCACTCCTTGCACTCACGTTATGGAGTTTCACGCTATCTCTCCTGAGCTACTAAGTCTGAAAACGACTCTTCCTTCACACTCCTTGAGTGGCTACTGTGCACTCCTTGCACCAGTGTTTCAGAAGAGAAACAATTGAAAATTACATAACATTACAAGTTAATTAACTTAACTATAAAATGCACACATAGGCATATAAAACACAGAAAACAAATAACACAACATTACCCAGTTACTCGAAGGCAAACATGTGCATAGATATGAAATAAATTCTCCTATATTATATTCATTCAAAAAATATTTACACGGGTTCTTACAACTCTCTTCTTCTTCTCTAAAACTCTTCTACAACAAATCCAGCTTCAATTACAATATTCTTCAACAACTTTCAGTAGAAAAATGTGATAATCTTCAATAGCAAAATGCAATAATATTCAACAGCAACAAAATAATTCAACAACTATAACAAAAACTCTTATCAACCTCTTTTGGGCATAGATACATACATTTATACATGGAGGGGCTTCTCAAGCCTTCCTCCCGGCTACTCTAGTGTTATCATATCACAATTAAAACATTCTCCTACTAATCCTTATTACAATAAACAACATTTACAACCCAAATACGAGTCAATGCCCAATATATGTACAATCATACATGCATTTAAGGAATTACAATATCCTATGATCTCATACAATACTTCAAGCCTCCAAACATTAAAAGGGTATTTAATTACAATATTTTAAAAATAGTAAAATGATGCGCTCTCCTTGGGATTCTGAAACACTTTGAATGTGCATGTTGGACGTTGAGTTTTCCTCCACTTGGCCTCTTTTAACGTTGATGATGATGCTCCTGCATTACCTTTCCATGTCATTCCTTTCCATGCCATGCATTTCCTTGCCATGCCTTACCTTCCATTTCCATTCCATGCCATGTCATGTCTTGCCTTCCCATGCCATGTTATGCCATGCCACGCCTTGCCCTACCTTGCCTTGCCATGCCATGTCATGCCTTTCATTTCCTTTCCTTTCCATTCCATTCCATGTTATTCCTTGCCATGCCATGTCATGACTTGCCATGCCATGTCATGACTTTCCATGCCCTACCATGCCATGTCATGACTTTCCTTCCCATGCCATGCCTTGCCATGCGATGCCATGTCATGCCTTTCATTTCCTTTCCTTTCCCTTCCATTCCATGCTATGCCTTGCCATGCCATGTCATGACTTGCCATGCCATTCCTTTCCTTGGCATGCCATGCCATACCTTTCCTTCCATTCCCATGTAATGTCATGCCTTGCCAATCCATGCCATTCCATTCCATTTCCATGCTAGGACATGTCATTTCCATGCCTTTCTGTGCGATGTCAATGTTATTCCATGCCAATACATGGCATGGCATGCCATTTCCATGCCATGCCATTGTCATGCCTTATCTTTCCTTGATTTTCCATGCCATGCCATGCCATGTCTTTCCTTTGTATTCCTTGTCATGCCATGCCTTGCATTTCCTTTTCATTCCATGCCTTTCCATGCCATTCCTTTCCTTGCCATGCCATGCCATTCCTTTCCATGCCATGCATAATTCCCTTGCATTGCATTTCCTTGTCTTGCCATGCCATTCCATGCCTTGCATTTCCTTTCCTTGCCTTTCCTTGTCATGCCATGCCATGCCATACCATGCCTTTCATTTTCATGCCTTTCCATGCCATGCCTTGCATTTACTTTCCTTGTCATTCCATGCCTTGCATTGCCTTTCCTTTCCATTACATGCCATGTCATGCCATGCCATTCCATGCCTTTCATTTCCTTGCCTTGCCATGACATGCCATGCCTTGCAATTCCATTCCATTTCCATGTCAATGCCAATGCTATGCCATGCCATGCCATGCCTTTCCTTGCCTTTCCTTTCATTTCCTTGGTATGGTATGGTATGGTATGGTATGCCTTGCCTTTCCTTGCATTTTCTTGCCATGGTATGGTATGGTATGCCTTGCATTGCCTTGCCATGGTATGGTATGATATGATATGGTATGGCATGCCTTGCCTTGCCTTGCCAAGCCATAGTATGGTATGGTATGCCTTTCCTTGCCATACCATGGTATGGTATGGTATGCCTTGGCTTGCCTTTCCTTTCCATGGTATGGTATGGTATGGTATGTCTTTCCTTGCCTTGCCTTGTCTTTCCATGGTATGGTATGGTATGGTATGCCTTGCAAGGCAAGGCAAGTGAAGGAAAGGTATGCCATGCCTTGCCTTGCCATTCCATGCCATGCCATGCCATGCCTTTCCTTTCCATTCCATTCCATGCCATGTAATTCCTTTTATTTCCTTTCCATGCCATGACATGCATTTCCTTTCCTTCACTTTCCATGCCATGCCTTCCCATGTCTTTCTTTTCCATGCCATGCCATTCCATGCCTTGCATTTATTTCACTTGCCATGTCATGCCTTTCCATTCCATTCCATCCCATGTCTTTCCTTGCCATGCCATGCCTTGAATTTCCATGTGATCCCTTTTCATGTCATGCCTTGCCATTCCATGCCATTTACATTCCAATGTTATTCCTTTCCAAGCCATGTCATGCCATTCCATACCTTACCTTGCCATGCCTTGCCTTTGCATGCGTTGTCGTGACTTGCCTTGCTTTGCCTTGTCTTTCCTTGCTTTGCCATGGTATGGTATGGTATGTCTTGCCTTGCCTTGCCATGGTATGGTTTGGTATGGTATGGCGAAGGCATGGAATGCCTTCCCTTGCCTTGCCAAACCATGGTATGGTATGGTATGCCTCACATTACCTTGTCATGGTATGGTATGACTTGCCTTGCCTTGCCTTGCCATGCCAAGCCATAGTATGGTATGGTATGGTATGGTATGTCTTTCCTTGTCCTGCCAAGCCATGGTATGGTATGGTAGGGTATGGTATGCCTTGCCTTGGTATGGTATGGTATGGTATGGTATTCTTTGCATGGTATGGTATGGTATGGTATGGTATGCCTTTCCTTGCCTTTGCATGCCGTGGTATGGTAAGCCATGTCTTGTTTTTCCTTTCTTTTCCTTGCCATGGTATGGTATGGTATGGTATGGTATCGTATTCCATTCATTTCCTTTCCTTTCCATGGTATAGTATGGTATGTCTTGCAAGGAAAGGCAAGTGAAGGAAAGGTATGCAAGGTATGAAAGGCAAGGAAAGAAAAGTGAAGGAAAGGGAAGTGAAGACAAGGTATGCAAGGTATGCAAGTGAAGGAAAGGTATTCCATGCCTTGCCTTTCCATGACATTCCATGCCTTGCCTTTCCTTCACTTTCCATGCCTTGCCATGCCATGTATTTCCTTTCCATGCCATGCCATGCATTGCCTTTCCTTCACTTTCCATGCCACGCCTTCCCATGCCTTGCCTTTCCATGCCATGACTTGAATAACCTTTACTTTCCATGCCATGCATTTCCATTCCATGCCATGCCTCACCTTTCCATGCCATGTCATTCCTTGCTTTGCCTTTCCATGCCTTGCCTTGCCTTGCCATTACATTCCTTGCCTTGCCTTCACTTTCCATGCCTTGCCTTTCCATGCCATTCCTTTCCATACCATGGCATGTCATTCCATGCCATCAATTTCCTTTCCTTCACTTGTCATGCCATGCCTTACCTAAATGAAAAAGTTTAATACCTAAATGAACATGTTTAATACATAAATGAACAATTTAATACGTAAACAATGCTTGTACTAAATGAACAAGTTTAATATGTAAAAATTACAATCAAAGGATTCATTAAGCATGTAATTATACAACTTGTTATCCCATATATCTTAGATAAAAATACTTGCATGAGAATTTCAATTTCATAACATAAGCTCTCTTTATTCATATATCTAAGGTATATTCATAGTTGCCAAACATGGATTATCATAATTAATAGAATTTACCTAGACCTAGACCTACATGTACACCTAGACCTAGAGCTAGGCCTTTCCTTACCTTGCAATGTCATGCCATGCTTAGCCTTGTCATGTCTTGCCTTCGATTTCCTTGTCTTTCCTTGCATTTCCTTGCCTTTCTTTGCATTTCCATACCAGCATGTCCCTGAATGGCTTGAGGAGGTGAGTTGCAACTCGCGATAAAACTGAAATCGGGATTCGGATGGACAAATCGTCAATTGCATTGGATCTGGAGCACCGAGTTTCATCTAGTGGGGTCCCTCCATTGTCATTTCATCGACTGGAAAACCGTTTGTTGGAGTATCTCCAGCACTAGGGTTTTTCTAAATGAGGCATAACGCAATTTCTAAAGAGGAGGTTGATTTTAAAGAACATTGTGTGGGGTGTTTATGGGTAGTGTAGTCACATGGGCCTTGGACAAACAGACTTGTGGTAGCTTATGAAACTCTGTTATGCTGCTCGGTTTGGATTTTATGCCCTCGGACCAAATTGGCCACATGTCCCTGAATGGCTTGAGGAGGCGAGTTGCAACTCACGATAAAACTCAAAATGGGACTCAGATGGATGAATCATCAGTTGCATTGGATCTAGAGCATCGAGTTTCAGCTAGTGGGGCCCCTCTGCTATCATTTTGTCGATTGAAAAACCATCTGTTGGAGTATCTTCGACATTGGGGTTTTTCTCAATGAGGCATAATGCAATTTCTGAAGAGGAGATTGATTTTAAAGAACACTATGTGGGGAATTTTTGTGTAGTGTAGTCATGTGGGCCTTGGCCAAAAAGACTTGTGGGATCTTACAAAACTCTATTATGCTGCTTGGTTTAGATTTTATGCCCCCGAAACAAATTGGCCACATGTCCCTGACTAGATTGAGGAGGCAAGTTGAAACTCATGATAAAACTCAAACCGAGACTCAAATGGATGAACTGTCAATTGCATTGGATCTGGAGCACCGTGTTTCAGCTAGTGGGGCCCCTCCATTATCATTATGCCTACCAGAAAAATGTTGTTGGAGTATCTCTGGCACTAGGGTTTTTCTCAATGAGGCATAGTGCAATTTATGAAGAGGAGATCGATTTTAAAGAACATTATGTGGGGAATTTTTGGGTAGTGTATTCACATGGGCCTTGGCCAAACAGACTTGTGGGAGCTTATGAAACTTCATTATGATTCTCGGTTTGGATTCTATGCTACCGGAACAAATTAACCACATGTCCCTGAATGGCTTGAGGAGGTGAGTTGCAAATCATGATAAAACTCAAACCAGGACTTGGACGAACGAATCATAGGTTGCATTGGATTTAGAGAACCGATTTTTAGCTAGTGGGGCCCCTTCATTGTCATTCCATCGATTGGAAAACTGTTTGTCAAGGTATCCCCAACACTAGGGTTTTTCTCAACGAGGAGTAGTGCAATTTTTGAAGAGGTCAATTTTAAAAACACTGTGTGGGGCGTTCATGGGTAGTGTAGTCGCATGGGCCTTGGCCAAAAATACTTACAAGATCTTACGAAAATCCATTATGCTACTCGGTTTGGATTTTATGCCCTCGGACGAAATTGCCCACATGTCCCTGAATGGCTTGAGGAGGTGAGTTAAAACTCATGATAAAACTCAAAACGGGACTCAGATAGATGAAATGTCATTTGCATTGGATCTAGAGCATCATATTTTGTCTAGTGGGGCCCCTCTGTTGTCATTCCATCAACCAAAAAAATATTTTTTGGATTATCTCTCAAACTAGGGTTTTTCTCAGTGTTTATTGCATATGTTTGACAATTTAACACCTTGTTAGGCTAGACATAGCATGGTAAGGCATGGAAAGTGATGGAATGTAAATTTAAGGTATGGCATGACAAGGCATGGCAAGTGAAGGAAAGGCATGGCAAGGCAAGGTAAGACATGGCATGGAAAGGCATGGCATGGCATGGCAAGGAAAGGCAATGCATGGAAAGGGATGGCAAGGCATGGAAAGTGAAGGAAATGAATGTAAAGGCATGGAAAGGGATGGCAAGGCATGGAAAGGCAAGTGCAGGAAAGTGAAGGCATGGCAAGGAAATTGAAGGAAAGTGAAGGCTTGGAAAGTGAAGGCAAGGCAAGGAAAGTGAAGGAAAGGTAAGGAAAGTGAAGGGATGGCAAGTGAAGGAAAGTGAAGGAAAGGCAAGGCAAGTGAATGCAAGGAAAGGAAAGGAAATGCAAGTGAATGTAAGGAAAGGAAAAGAAAGACAAGTGAAATAAAGGCAATTGAAGGCAAGGCAAGGCATGGCATGGAAAGGCAAGGCATGGAAATTCAAAAATACCATAGAAAGTGAAGGAAAGGCAAGGCACGTGAAGGAATGTAAAGTGAAGGAAAGGAAAGTGAAGGCATGGAAAGTGAAGGCAAGGAAAGGAAAGTTAAGGCATGCAATGGCATGGCATGGCATGGAAAGGCATGGAAAGGAAATACAAGGGAAGGAAAGTGAAGGAAAGGCAAGTCATGGCACGGAAATGCAAGGCATGGAAATACAAAAATACCATATAAAGTGAAGAATGTGAAGGAAATTGAAAGCATGGAAAGTGAAGGCAAGGCAAGTGAAGGCATGGAAAGTGAAGGCAAGGAAAGGAAAGGCAAGTGAAGGCATGGCATGACATGGATAGGAAAGGAAAGGAATGAAAAGACAATGCAAGTGAAGGCATGGAAGTGAAGGAATGGAAAGTGAAGAAAAGTGAAGGCATGGAATGGAATGGCAAGTGAAGGCAAGGCATGGAAAGTGAAGGCAAGTGAAGGCAAGTGAATGCATGGAAAGTGAAGTAAAGTGATGGAAAGGAAAGAAAAAGGAAGGCATGGCATGGAATGGAAATTCAAGGCAAGGCATGGAAAGGAAATTCAAGTGAAGGCATGGCAAGTGAAGGTAAGGGAAGGAAAGGCAAGTGAAGTGAAGGCAAGTGAAGGCAAGGCAAGTGAAGGCATGGAAAGTGAAGGATATTCAAGGCAAGTGAAGGAAAGGCATGTGATATAGGAGGATCTCGGTGGCCACCCACCTTGTCCAAGTGGCTCAAAACCGTTTTTTGGCAACTTGCTATTTTTGGCAGTTTTTCAGTTCCAGAACTTCCGGGGCCATTTTGAGGGCCTAAATGACATTTTTTCGCGATCAGGCCCATCAATGGTTGAATAAGGATTTTTTTGAGCCCCATAAATGAAGCCCCTCATCAATACATTTCCAACGAGCTATCATGATCCCTAAACAGAGATAGTATGCAAACATTACGATCCCGAGAAGTTGATGTACCAACTTACCCCAATATGGCCCACATGACTTTCGATGCTTCCTCTCCTAGGGTTATTTTTTTGGATGTCTAGGGTTTTGGAATTCATGGTTATTTTAAAAAGGACTTCAGAGCCTCATTTTACTCATATTCTTGTGAATGAGAGTCGTCCCATCTCTTCTCGGAGATAAGCTTCCACCATTCTAGCAAGCTTGTTTTCAGTCTGCATTTTACAGTTTTCAGCATATTTCTTATTTAGTAGAATTCAAGTTTTACTGTATCTATGTTATTTTTCACTGTGTCTCTGTGTTAATATTATAAATTTGTGGTTTAATTTCATTCTTCTCATAAATCTGGATCAGCATGGCATGGAAAGGAAAGGCGTGGAAATACAAGAATACCATATAAATTGAAGGAAAGTGAAGGCATGACAAGTGAAGGCAAGGAAAGTGAAGGCATGGAAAGTGAAGGAAAGGCAAAGCAAGTTAAGGCATGGCATGGAAATGCAAGGAAAGTCAAGGCATGGAAAGGTGATGCAAGTGAAGGCATGTCAAGTGAAGGAAATCGAAGGTATGGAAAGTGAAGAAAAGTGAAGACAAGTGAATTCATGGCATGGCATAGCAAGGCAAGTCAAGGCATGGAAAGTAAATGCAATTGAAGGCATGGAAAGTTAAGGAAAGTGGAGGCATGGAAATTGAATGTGAGTGAAGGAAAGTGAAGGTATGGCATGGCATGCAAGTGAAGGCATGGAAAGTGAAGGTAAGGCAAGGAAAATAAAGGCAAGATAAGGCAAGTGAAGTGAAGGAAATTGAAGGCAAGGAAAGTGAAGGCAAGCTAAGGAAAGGCAAGTGAAGGCATGGAAAGTGAAGGAAAGGCAAGTGAAGGCATGGAAAGTGAAGGCAAGGTAAGGAAAGTGAAGGAAAGGCAAGTGAAGGCATGACATGGCAAAGCAAGGAAAGACATGGAAAGGAAAGGCATGGCATGGCATGGCATGGCATGGCATGGCATGGCATGGCATGGCATGATAAGGCAAGGCAAGGCAAGGAAATAAAATAATAACATATAAAGTGAAGGAAAGTGAAGGCATGGCAAGTGAATGAATGGAAAGTGAAGGAAAGGGAAGGAAAGGGAAGGAAAGTGAAGGCAAGGAAATTGAAGGCATGTCATGGCATGGAAAGACAAGGCAAGGCATGGAAAGGAAATGCAAGGAAAGGTAAGTGAAGGCATGGGATTGAAAGGCAAGGCATGGCATGGAATGGCATGACAAGGCAAGGGAAGGCATGGTGTGACAAGGAAAGGAAAGGCATGTAAATACAAGAATACCATAACAACCATAAAATGAAGCCAAAATTATTCCTTTTTCATACCTATTGTCATTGAAGTATACCATCGGGATCACTTATAATACTTATTGTCTCCATTGACTTCTCATTCTTAGACTAAGAAAAAAAGTATCCTACCTTTGATGAGTTCTTACTTGGAATTATTTGTAGTTGGAGGTTTGTACGAATAAACAAGCTTGTAAAATGGTATATGACTTGACCTGGTTTATAATATTGAAATATATAACCACCTTTCTTTCATGTTATTTCATCCTGTGTTATATATTCACCTTTAATAACCATCGACCCAATCATAAATTCAATGCCTTCGGAGTTTGTTACTGATCGCATGAGGGTATACTTTCCCTCTAAGCATCGTTCCAGCCAATAATCAGTGCCCCATTCTTTATATCTTAGGGAAACCAATGTGTATATGTGCTCTGCAAAATATGGAATGCCAAAATGTGAGTCCACTAAATGACAAAAGCATAAAAAATTGATTCTAGTTAATCAAAATTTAATAGAAGGATTCAATGAACCTGTCAGTACGAGATCTGAGACATGATCATAATTTGTTAAAATACTTGATCGGTCCACCTCCAACTGGGCTAATTCCATAGTTATACATTGACCAATAGGGAGTGATACACGATCCCATCTATCAACCCAGTTTGCCGATTCACAATCATCTCATTCATTACTACTACATCGACCACAGAAGCAAGAGAGTTTTCTTGTACATATTTCAAAAATTGCATTTTATGATGTTCTAACTAAATGGAATCCACGAGTGCCCTGGATTGTTTTGCATTAATACCACTGTGATCGATCTACATTGACCACCTCCTAAAAATATCTATGTACATGTCCTTTCCTATGTGATTGATCTTCACGGGTTCTTGTTCCCTCTCCCATTACTGAAGAACACCATTCAACAATAGATTTTTCATCTGGAATGAGGGAAGTAGTTGTGAAATTCATTATCTCGGAGCAGGTTGTACAACCTAGTGCTCCATCTTCCAGTGAATCTCCATCAATGCCTGGGATATTCATGCTAAGATAATGCATTGATGATAATGTTTTTTGTTTCATGAATTTTTTTTACGCATATTTGTTTAATTTTCTTGACTTGATCCTTATAACTGATGTAGGGTGGCATTGCAGAGCGATTGGGGTCGCAGAGTAGGGTAACACCCTCACGATTGACAGTTTCATACGTGGTGAGTTGTCTTAGGTTAAATTAAAAAGTATAAATTTTATGTCTATCAATTCATTGATGAAAAAAACTTATAACAATGTTTATTCTTTGTGCAGTCTCCAGAGCGTCAAAGCACGCCCAGGCCTAGAACCTCTCGAGGTGCATCCTCTAGCAAGAGAAGAAACATATATTTCCAGGATGCTCCTCAAGGTGATGAGGGTAGAAATGGTCAATGATTGACCAACCACTGCCATTTTGTAGTTAGGCCACAATATAGATGGTTTTTATGTTAGGGCACTTATTGTCACTATGTATACTAGTCACGAGTTTCCATTTCGTAAAAAATGTACAATTTAGACGATGTACATTTTGAGGTTACATTTCATGGAACGTTTTTTATGAATCTCATTGTTTCTACATTTGATGTTGATGAATATATGAATTTCAAAGTGTATAAATTTTATGTGTATTAATCCTTTGATTTGTTTCTAAAGTGATTATAAATACTTGCATTACACATTAATGAATAGCTTATCATGGAAAAGATTGCTAAGTGCTAAATCCATAAGAAATTAATGGTTCTCAAGTAGCATTGTTTGTTAATCAACCATGTACCTCTACATCATTGATAGATCATTCCTTCTGAATTATTTGCATGAATGTTGTGGATATCCATATTCTATATCACAACCAACAATATGGACTGCCTCTTGAATTATCTCCATCTAAATCCAATGACAATCCACACTCAAATAGTGGTCACTTGAAAATATTGTGACCTTAAAAATGGCATATTACAATAATTTATTATAGAAATAAATTTTCTCATTTATTTTCTACATAATTGTAAATCACTTAACAATTCCATATCAATGCTATTGTCTAGGGCACACACATTATTCCCCTCTTTCTATGCATGAAATATATAAAATCATTTGATTTATGTGTAACCCTTCATAAATGCCAAAAGACTAGTCAATGACTCATTAATGCACATGTTTGTTTATATTGTGTAGTGGGTATATGTAAATTTTGTTAAACCGATCAATTATTAATAACATTTATTCAGTCTTCCATGATTTCCACTAAACTTATTGATTTTGATCAATAGAACGAGAGAGTTCACATGGAAACTAGATCTTAGAATGGGTATAATTTTCCACCTACAAATAAAGGTTTTGATATTACATTTCATGACACACTATATAAAGTAATTTTATGCTACCAAAATTCATCCATGGAGACTTGAAACCATTATTCTTTTCACTTCACCATCTATGAGAGTTTAATGCACATTCCTACCCAATTTTTGGGTTAGAGCACACAAGGAGACAAAGGACCCTCCCAAACCCAATCCCATAAACCTATTGATACCATGTCATTTCCATGCCATGCCATTGTCATTCCTTTCCAAGTCATTTCATGCCATGCCATTTTCATTTTCGCGCCATTGTCAAACCTTTCCATGCCTTTCCAATCCATGCCATGCAATTCCATTGCCATTTTCATGCTTTGCCATATCATAGAATTGCCATGTCAATTCTATGCCTTGCCAATACATGTCATTGCCATGTCATTCCATTTCCATGGGATTGTCATTCCTTGCCAAGCCATGACATGCCATGCCATGCCATTTTCATGTAGCTTCCCATTTTAACCTATATAACAATAAATATAACTTTCCAATGTCATACCATCACATTGACATGCCTTGCCAAGACAATAAATGATATTAACTAAGTTACAACAAGATAAATATAACAACCCTTAACACAAGTAATCATTAAATGAAAGGGGGAGGAAAATGCAAGTATAAACTAGGGTTTAGATAACAAATGTTTTCCGAAATGCAATATGACACATAACGACCCTAGAATATTCAAGACATCAAGAAATGGTATGGTATGGTATGCATTGGAAATGGTATGCTATGGTATGGTATGCATTGGAAATGGAAATGGAAATGGAAATGGAAATGATATGCATTGGCAATGGCAATGGTATGCATTTCCTTTTCATTTCCTTGTATGGTATGCATTGGCAATGGTATGGTATGGTATGGTATGGTATGGTATGGTATGCATTGGAAATGGAAATGGTATGCATTGTCTTGCCATTGTATGGTATGCATTGGCAATGGTATGGTATGGTATGCATTGGCATTGTAAATGGAAATGGCAATGGTATGGTATGCATTGGCAATGGTATGCTATGTCAATGGTATGGTATGCATTGGTAATGGTATGGTATCCATTGGCAATGGTAATGGTATGCATTGGTAATGGAAAAAGTATGCGTTGGCAATGGTATGCATTTCCTTTCCATTGTATGGTATGCATTGGCATTGGCAATGGCAATGCAAATGGTATGGTATGGTATGGTATGGTATGCATTGGCATTGGAAATGGCAATGCAAATGGTATGGTATGCATTGACATTGGTATGATATGGTATGGTATGCATTGGCATTGGAAATGGAAATGAAAATGGTATGGTATGCATTGACATTGGTATGATATGGTATGGTATGCATTGGCAATGGAAATGGCAATGGTATGCATTGGCAATGGAAATGGTATGCATTTCCTTGCCATTTATTTGTATGGTATGCATTGGAAATGGTATGGTATGGTATGGTAAGGTATGCATTGCCAATTGTATGC
Source organism: Picea sitchensis (assembly GCA_010110895.2). Taxonomy (NCBI): domain Eukaryota; kingdom Viridiplantae; phylum Streptophyta; class Pinopsida; order Pinales; family Pinaceae; genus Picea; species Picea sitchensis. The sequence continues at coordinate 89,085 of SNQJ01S0019449.1, read as the reverse complement.
ATTGCCTTGGCATTGTATGGTATGCATTGGAAATGGTATGGTATGGTACCACATGCATTGGCATTGGAAATGTCAATGGAAATGGTAATGGAAATGGCAATGGTATGCATTTCCTCGCCATTGCCTTGTATATTATTGATGCAGGAGAATATTTCCACCTCAACATGCTCCAACAATCCAGCACATCAACACACATTCAAGAAAAGGAGAGAGGGGCCAACCCTCTCATTTTCCCTTTGAACTTTTAAAATTCAATGTAATTTAAATGTATTAAATGTTTGGAAGCTTGAGGAAAGTCGAGTTATGGAATTTGTATAGGATTAATGTAATGTCGCCTTTAATGACTGGCAAATATGTAGGTTCAAGTTCGATACAGATATGTTGGCATTCAATGTAATTCATTAGGTTAGGTGAGTTGGAGGTAAGGCTCGAGGAGTCCCTCTTTTGTAAAAATTATCTTTGTATCAATTTCGATTAGTCGAGTTGTGATTGAGCGAGTTGAGAGAGCTCAAGAGAGGAGAAAGGTGAAAGACTATGTAGCAGTCTGAGCTTGTAAACATTGTACATACATTCATAGATTAATACAAAGCAGTCTTTCCTTATATGAAGTTTCCAGTGTATGTTTATTTGATTTTGGAATGTCTTTGAATGGTTTATTGTGTGTTTATGATATTTTGTTAGATGCATGTATGTTTCAATTTCAAGGGTAAGATAGAATCCACTATCTGTCTGTGAGTTTGTTTGATATTTTTGGGTTCTTTTAGGATAGTGAAAAGAGTGTATGACATGGTATAGATACCTCTATAGCCAATGCAAGGAATGCGTGCTTTGAATTATTTTTTGAGTTCAGAAAGAACATGCCAGGAGGGCACACCAAAACAATTACAAACTCAGAAGGAGACTCAGAGTTACTTAACACTCTATAGGAAATCCTGTGCAAAGAAAGTGCATCCAAAGTTATTGAATACTCTGTAAGCTTAGCAGGGACTGGTTTGAGAAGGTGCAAGGAGTGCACGAGAATCCATTTAAGGAGAATAGGGACTGAAACATTTGAAGTATGAGTAATTTCATAATCTCAGAAGGAACCTGAAAGTTTTTGAATACTCTGGAGGAAGGTATGTGCAGAGAGGTATAGAAGACAGGGTTGTTGAACACTTTGTAAGCTCTGTAAAGAGTGCATTGAGAATTTTTTTTCTAGGAGGGTACAAAATATCCTTTGAAGTTCGAGAATGTATAAGCTCAGGAGGATCATCGCAGAGTTCTCCCAGGGTAGACTTATCCCAAGTTCATAATCTTAGGAGTAAGATCATGGAGTGCCAGGAGGGCACCAAAAGTGTTCGAAAGAAGTAGAGGGACGAGACCCTTAGAGATTTGAGAAAGTTCAAAGATCATAAGACATAACAGCTACGAGATTTGCATAGGAGTGACATAGAAAACCTCCTAAGTATGAAATTTTGAAGGTGTTCAAAGGAGGAACCCGAGGTTCGAATAACCTCAAAGTAGAAAAAATCTGGAGAAATAACAGTTTTCAGAATGCAAGCAGAGACCCAGTTATTGGTTCTACAGAGGAGGAACTCAAAGCACAAGCCTTTAGAAATCCTCGAAAGAGTCAAAATATCAGGAGGTATAACACTGGTTGAGGTCAGGCAGTTAGAGAACAACAAAGGGATCAAAGTTCGAAGCCTTTGAAAAAACTGAAGGATCCTTTGTTGGAAGGAAGGTGAATTGCGTAGAAGGGAGATACTATAGGAGTCGTTGAAATTGACGGGAGAGCGATCTGGACCGTCATATCTACGTCCAGATTAGAGGAGGAGCATGTAGAAGAATATTATCAAGGAGAGAAACAGATGGACAGGATTCATTCTGGAATTTGGCGGTGATCCAACAACCGTCATATCTAAGGAAGCGGCACTAGATTTAAGCGCGTAGTGAATTTCCAACCCCCAGGGGTCTGAATTAATCATGGTCGTTAGATATCGTGGGGACACGCATCATGTGACCCTATATTTCATCGCTAGAATGCTTCGATGAAGCTGTAGGTGAATCCCCATAAGCCCAGGTTTCCAAAGACTTGGAGGCCCAAACACAATCTCAATCATCAGATTGGAGGACACGTGGCATCCGATTAACTCTTCGTTGGTTCGTTGTTCAGGAGAAATAGCAGCAAGAGGAGTGGAGGACTCTCGGATATCAGAGTCACGAAGTCCATCCAAGACCATTGATCTAATCGACAGTTGTCATCTAGGAGAGGGGTTCGACAGGTTGAATACTCGGGAACAAGGAGGAGTAGGAAACGTCAAGTCGCCCGAAGGTTGAAGCCATATCAGTCATAAATTCAAGAGGACATGTAGAGGGTGGAGATCCACTCCACTATACCGGCGTTTGGAGGAACGTAAGGCTTGGAGACAGGAGACTCTCCGGAGCTCCGGGCCCTGAAATGAGATCTAGGCCATCCACCTGTCATCATTAGAACCATTGATTAGAGCGTAGGAGTAGATAGGACCTGTCAAAGTCCAGTCCTCCAGAGAGCTCTGCCAACCGTCGATTTGAAGGAAGGAACGTGATGCCTGATCCGTAGCTCTAACTGCATAACACTTCGGGAGCTTGGAGAAGTGTGGGGTGCCAAAATTCCTGAAGCAAGGAGGCTTAGCACCCTTTGGGTTAAGCCCCAGGTCATAGCCCGTGGTCATGTGAGGAAAAGGGGCTTACCGAAAGGAGCTAGTGCCTCTTTTTTTCAAATTTTAAAAAGGAATAATGGCTTAACAGGAGCTTGTGGGTCTCATATAACTTGTGCCTTAGGAGGAAAGGGGCCTGTGTAAACTTGCTTGGGGGTCCAGCAGGGGCCCTAAGAGTCGATTTGACTCCATTTCTTGAATGATCCTAGACCGGGAGGTCAAGCATCCCTGGGAGGAAGAGGGGGTCTGCATCAAGTGGTATCAGAGCCCGATTTCTGTCTATAGATAGAATGAAATTTGGAAGGAAGCAGGGCATGATGCTCTGTGAATATTGTTGCAAGGTGTGCAACAGACATTTGAAATCTAGGAGGGTCATAGGAGGAAACCGGTAGCACTCTAAGTTGAAGAGAAGGTAAAGTAGACAACTAGGTGGGTTGAGCCAGAAGAACGAGTTGCATTCTTGGAGGCAGAGGTGAAAGATGGCTACTAAAGGTCATAAGAAAAAATCTCAAGGAGACTGTCAATACGAAAACAAAGTAAATATGGATAAATAGCTAGAGGATATGAAATTATAGCTCGACAGAATAACACTAAATATGTCGCAAGAATCCCAGGTACGCTGGAGGTATGAATGGCCTATCCAAAAGTTGGTTTCCAAGAGGCAACAACATAATTTGAGGATGTGGTTGAGGCATTCTGAAACCCTCAATTCCACGGAGGAGATGGTTTACATTTTTGAACTAGAGTTTGGAAGGAACCTTAGTGATGAGGAGGAGAGATAAGATGAAGATCTCATAAACTGCCAGGTGGGAAGAGGTGGTAATGCATATTTCCAGGAGGGTAATGAGATGAGATCAGTCAAAGATATCATAGAATTCCAGGAGGGAAGAAGTGAAACCTCAAGTTTCCAGGTGGGCAAGGAGGATGAGATGAGACTGTCTGAAAGTCTCAGGAGCTCAAAGATGAGTTCAGGTCAGCAAGGAGTGCTGGTAGGAGAAGAAGAAGAGGTCAAAGAGAAGCCTCATGAGCATGAGAGTTCACGTGGGGTTGCGGACCACATGAATGAAGATGATGAGAAGTTAAATAATTCAACCCTGAAAGAGGAGGATTAGAGGTGCATTCTGGTCATTGGGGAAATTAGAATATTCCTACCAGGGATCCAAGTAGAGGCTAGCATGTGTGTTGCAAGTGAAACAACAGATAAAATACAATCAGCAGAGACTTTCATGGAGGAAAAGATTGAGCAGAAATTAACATATGCCCAAGAAGTGATGCAAGAAGAGGAGGAGCACTCAGTTCAGATGCTCACCCATTGGGAGATGGAATTGAGGATTCTAGAGGATTGGCTATGCCACCCTGATACAGAAGAAGACTCCCCATAGGAGATAATCATGCAAAGTGAAGGAAAAATCCAGCAGGAAGAGTAACTGGATGAAGTTGGAGTTGTGCTAGTAGAGGAGCTGATAGAAGTCCATCTATCAGAGGAGATAGTTGAGCAACATCTCAGTGAGGAGGATGAATAATTTAAGACTACAGTGGAGTGGCAATCTAGTGTCATAGGAGATGAAGGCAACATGGGATATCAGATTGATCTACCCATTGAGGTGTGTGATGAGAAGGAGGTGCAAAAGAGGAGACTTCCAAGGAGGAGAAAACCCATGGAATAGTTGGACAAGGTGATAGATGATATCAGGGAGATGGTGTTGAAATCACCAGAGGAAATTGTCAGCAGAGAAAATCTAAACATAGGAGAAGCAGTAGCATCAACATAGCAGAGGAACAGGTGGACAGTTCCAAAGAGAGGTTTGGGATCTAGGAGGATTTCAATAGTTGAGCAGAGGAGATCATGAGCAGGAGCTCATAATTTTCCCAGCAGTGAAGTATGATGTAAGAGAATATTTCCACCTCAACATGCGCCAGTAATCCAACACATTAGCATGCATTCAAGAAAATGAGATCAACGCCAACCCTCTCATTTTTCCCTTGAACTTTTAAAATTCAATGTAATTTAAATGTATTAAATGTTTGGAGGCTTGATGAAAGACGAGTTATGGCCTTTGTATAGGATTTATGTAATTTCTCATTTAATGGATGATGGATAGGTAGGTTCAGGTCCGATTCGGATCTGTTGGCATTCAATGTAATTCATGAGGTTAGGTGAGTTGGAGGGAAGGCTCGAGGAGCCCCTCTTTTGTAAAAATTATCTTTGTATTGATTCGATTAGTTGAGTTGTGGTTGAGAAAGTTGAGAGAACTCAACAGAGGAGAAAGGAGAAAGACTGTGAAGCAGTTTGAGCTTGTAAACATTGTACAAATATTCATAGATTAATACAAAACAGTCTTTCCTGCATATGAAGTTTCCAGTGTATGTTTATTTGATTTTTGAATGTCTTGGAGTGGTTTATTATGTGTTTATGATATGTTTTTAGATGCATGTATGTTTCAATTGCAAGGGTAAGATAGAATCCACTATCTATCTATGAGTTTGTTTGAGAGTTTTGGGTTCTTTTAGGCTAGTGAAAAGAGTGCACAACAGGGTATAGATACCTCTGTAACCAATGTAAGAAGTGTGTGTTTTGAATTCTACTGTGAGTTCAAAAAGAACATGCCAAGAGGGCACACCAGAAGAATTAAAAACTCAGAAGGATCCTTAGAGTTACTTAACACTCTAGAGGAAAGCATGTGCAGAGAAAGCACAGCCAAAGTTACTGAATACTGCGTAAACTCAGCAGGGAGTGCTTTGAGCAAGTGCAAGGAGTGCACGAGAATCCCTCTGAGAAGAAAAGGGACTGAAACCTTTGAATTATGAGTAATTTCATAAGTTCAGAAGGAACCTCGAAGTTGTTGAATACTCTATAGGAAGGTCTGTGCAGAGAGGTACAAAATACATGTTTGTTGAACACTCTGTAAGCTCTGCAAAGAGTGCATTGAGTAGTTGTTTGCTAGGAGGGAAAAAAATATCCTTTGAAGTTAGAGAACTTATAAGATCGGGAGGATCAGCACAGAGTTCACGCAGGGTGGACTTATCCAAATTTCATAATCTCAACAGGAAGAGCATGGAGTGCCAGGAAGACATCAGAAGTCTTCGAAAGAAGCAAAGGGCTAAGACCCTTAAAGATTCGAGAAAGTTCAAATCTCATAAGAGATAGAGACTACGAGAGTTGTGTAGGAGGGGCTTAGAAAAACTCCTAAGTTTGAAAGTTTGGAGGTGTTCAGAGGAGGCACCCGAGGTGAGAATAACCTAAAAGTAGAAAAGATTAGGAGAAATAGCGGTTTTCAGAACGTGAGAAGAGACCCAGTTGTTGGTCCCGTAAAGGAGGACCTCAAAGGACAATCCTTTTGAAATCCTTGAAAGATTAAAAGGCTTAGGAGGTATATCACTGGTTGAGTTCAGGAAGTTAGAGCACAGCGAAGGGATCAAAGGTTGAAGCCTTTGAAAAATCTGAAGGATCCTTCGTTGGAAGGAAGGTGAAGTCCTCATAAGGGAGAGGCTATAAGAGTCGTGAATCTTAATGGGAGAGAGATATATATCATCATATCTAAATCCAGAATGGTGGAGGATCATGTAGAAGAAGGTTATCAAGGAGAGAAACAGACGGACAAGATCCATTCAGGAATTCAACGATGATCCGACAACCCTCATATCTAAGGAAGTTGCACGAGATTTAAGCGCGTAGTGAAGTTCCAGCCTCTGAGAGTCTGAATTAATCATGGCTATTAGATATCACAGGGAAATGTGTCATGTGATCCCGTATTTCAGTGCTAGAACGCTTCGGCAGAGATGGAGGTGAAGACCTATAAACCCAGGTTTCTGAAGACTCGAAGACCCGAACGCAATCTCAACCATCGGATTGGATGAAATGTGGCATCCAATTAGCGCTTCAATGTCTCATTGTTCGGGAGAAATAACAACAGGAGGAGTGGAGGAATCCTGGAGACCAGATTCCTGGAGTCCATCTAAGAACGTTGATCTAATTGACAGTTGTTAGCTAGGAGAGGGGTTCGGCAGGTGGAAGCTTCGGGAGCAAGGAGGAGTAGGGAGCGTCAAGTTGTCTGTAGGCCTGAAGGCTGAAGCCATACCAGCTGTCGATTCAAGAGGACACCTATAGGGTGGAGATCCAATCTAATACATCGGTGTTCAGAGGAATGTAAGGCTTGGATATAGGAGACTCTTCATATCCCTGGTTCCTGAAACGATATCTGCGCCATCCACTTGTCATCATCGGAACTATGCGTAAGAGTAGACAGAACCTATTGAAGTCTAGTCCTTCAGAGAGCTCTTCCAACCATTGATTTGAAGGAAGGCACGTGGCACCTGATCCATAGCTCCGATTGTAGAACACTTCGGGAGCTTGGAGAAGTGCGGGGTGCCAAAATTCCTGAATCCCAAAGGCTTAGCACCCTTTGGGTTAAGCCCCGAGTCATATCCCATCATCATGTGAGGAAAAGGGGCTTAGTGAAAGGAGCTAGCACCTATTTTTTCAAATTTTAAAAGGAAACATGGACTTAACAGGAGCCCATGGGTCTCATAGAACCTGCGCATTAGGAGGAAAGGGGCTTGTGTAAACTTTCTTAGGGGTCCAAAAAGGGCCCTAAGAGTCGATATGAATCCATTTCTTGAACGATCCTAGACCGGGAGTTCAAGTGGACCTTGGAGGAAGAGGGGGTTTGCATTAGGTATGCATTGGAAATGGTATGGTATGGTATGCATTGGCATTGGAAATGTCAATGGAAATGGTATGGTATGGTATGCATGTGCATTGGAAATGTCAATGGAAATGGTATGGTATGGCATGCATTGGAAAGGGTATGGTATGGTATGGTATGGCATGCATTGGCATTGGCAATGGCAATGCAAATGGTATGGTATGCATTGGAAATGGTATGGTATGCATTGACAATGGTATGTTATGGTATGGTATGCATTGGAAATGGAAATGGTATGCATTAGCAATGGAAATTTTATGCATTGGAAATGGAAATGGTATGCACTACAATGGTATGGTATGGTATGGTATGGTATGCATGGGCAATGGCAATGAAAATGGTATGGTATGCATTGGAAATGGTATGGTATGCATTGACAATGGTATGGTATGGTATGGTATGCATTGGTATGATATGCATTGTGTCCTAGCAACATACCCTCTACGCCTATGGATGCATCAGTTCCTATCCCCACCATTGATGCAACAGTAGAGGAAGCATGTTCCTTGGGTGCACCGTACACACAGGTTTGTATCAAATTTGATAGATTTAGCATAGTCATTTCTTTATTTTATTACATCCTCAATTTTTTTATATGTTCTCTTGTTTCTATAGGATTTGGCACCAGGCGATGTTGGGGAGTTTCCATATGGGATGGACAAGTCACCAACATCACATGTATCATTTGTAAATTTAATGTCGTGTAATTCTAAAATTGTTTTCTTTTATGTTTTTGAATTTTTTTATTTGGTACTAATAGTTCAATTTTATTCATATGTATGTAGGTCGTCGATATATTTGCTAGGTATAGTAGTATTTCACCCGTTGGGCACTTGGGCGTTGCTTCTAGGTTGAATTTCTCCAGGCCTAGGGTGTTGGAATCACTTGTATAGCCTATGAGGTTCCATCACAACCAACATGTATACCACCCAGCCCCACCACCACTTCCGTCCACATCGAAAAAGATTGCCACAGTAGAGGTTGTCTCGGAGCAAGTTGTACAACCTAGTGCTCCATCTGCCAGTGAATCTCCATTGATGCCCAAGATATTCACGGTGAGATAATGCATTGATGATAATTTTTTATGTTTCATGAATTTGTTTTTATGCATATTTGTTTAATTTTCTTGACTTGGTCCTTGTAACTGATGCAGGGTGGAATTGCAGAGAGATTGGGGTCGCAAAGGAGGGTAACACCCTCACGATTGACATTTTCATATGTGGTGATTTTTCTTAGGTTAAATTAGAAAGTATCAATTTGTATGTCTATTAATTCATTGATGAAAAAAATTATAAATAATTGTTTATTATTTGTGCAGTCTCTAGAGAGTCGAAGCACACCTAGGCCTAGAACCTCTCAAGGTGCATCCTCGAGCAAGAGAAGAAAGATATATTTACAGGATGCTCCTGAGGGTGGCGATGGTAGCAATGGTCAATGATTGACCAACTACTGTCATTTTGTAGATAAGCCACAATATAGATGGTTTTTATGTTAGGGAACTTGTTTTTTCTTTGTATACTGGGAACAAGTTTCCATTTTGTAAAAAATGTACAATTTAGACGATGTTGAGTATATATATATATAATGGTGTGTTTTTATGAATCTCATTGTTTCTACATTTGATGTTGATGAATATATGAATTTCAAAGTGTTTGAATTCCAATGTGTATGAATTTTTTTGTATTAATCCCTTGATATGTTTCTAAAGTGATTATAAACACTTGCATTATGCATTGAGGAATAACTTATGGTGGAAAATATTTCTAAGTGATAAATCCATAAGCAATTAATGGTTCTCAAGCATCATAGCTTGCTAATCAACCATGTATATCTACATCATCGATAGATCATTCCTTCTAAATTATTTGCATGAATGTTGTGGATATCCATATTATAACTCACAACCAACAATATGGACTACCTCTTGAATTATCTCCATCTAAATCCAATGACAATCCACACTCAAATAGTGGTCACTTGAAAATAGTGTGACCTTAAAAATGGCATATTACAATAATTTATTATAGAAATAAATTTTCTCATTTATCTTTTACATAATTGTAAATCACTTAACAATTTCAGCTCAATGTCATTTTCTAGAGCACACAGATTATTCCCCTCTTTCTATGCATGACATATATAAAATCATTTGATTTATGTGTAACCCTTCATAAACAGTGGGTATATGTAAATTTTGTTAAACCAATCAATTATTAATAAAATTTATTCAATCTTCCATGATGTCCACTAAACTTATTGATTTTGATCAATAGAACTAGAGAGTTCACATGGAAACTAGATCTTAGAATGGGTATCCTTTTCCACATGAAAATAAAGGTTCTGAGGTTACATTTCATGACACATTATAGAAAGTAATTCTATGCTACTAAAATTCCTCCAAGGAGACTTGAAACCATTATTCTTTTCCCTTCACCATCTATGAGAGTTTATTGCACATGCCTACCCAATTTTTGGGTTAGAGCACACAAGGATACAAAGGACCCTCCCAAACCCAATTCCATAAACCTATTGATTCCATGCCATTGTCATTCCTTTATAAGTCATTCCATGCCATGCCATTGTCATTTCCACGCCATTGTCAATACATTCCATGGCATGCCATTCCATTGCTATTTCATTTCCATGTCATGTCATTTCCATTACTTTCCAAGCAATTCCATGTCATTCTATTGTTATGTAGCTTCCCATTTTAAACTATATAACAATAAATATAACTTTCCATTGTCATGCCATAACATTAGCATGCCTCGCCAAGCCAATAAATATTAACTAAGTTACAACAGGATAAATTTAACAACCGTTAACACAAGTAATAATTAAATGAAAGGGGGATGAAAATACAAGCATAAACTAGGGTTTAGATAACAAATGATTGTTGAAATGCAAGATGACACATAACAACCCTAGAATATTCAAGAAATCAAGCAATGGTACAGTATGGTATGCATTGGTAATTGTATGCTATGGTATTGTATGCATTGGTATGGTATGCATTGCCTTTCCATTGCCTTGTATTGTATGCATTGGCAATGGTATGGTATGGTATGGTATGCATTGACAATGGAAATGGCGTGTATTACCTTGTCATTGTATGGTATGCATTGGTAATGGTATTGTATGCATTGGCATTGGCAATGGAAATGTAAATGGTATGGTATGCATTGGAAATGGTAGGTTATGGAAATGGTAAGGTATGCATTGGAAATGGTATGCTATGGTATGTTATGCATTGGAAATGGAAATGGTATGCATTATCTTGCCATTCCCTTGTATGGTATGCATTGGAAATGGTATGGTATGGTATGAATTGGCAATTGCAATGGTATGCATTGATAATGGAAAAAGTTTGGATTGGCAATGGTATGCATTGCCTTTCCATTGTATGGTATGGTATGGTATGGTATGCATTGGCATTGGCAATGGAAATTCAAATGGTATGGTATGCATTGGAAATGGTATGGTATGCATAGACAATGGTATGTTATGGTATGGTATGCATTGGCAATGGAAATGACAATGGTATGCATTCGAAATGGCAAGGGTATGCATTGGTATGGTATACATTGCCTTGCCATTTCCTTGTATGGTATGCATTGGCAATGGTATGGTATGGTATGGTATGCATTGGCAATCATATGTGTTGCCTTGCCATTGTATGGTATGCATTGGCAATGGTATTGTATGGTACCACATGCGTTTTCATTGGCAATGTCAATGGAAACAGTATGGTATGCATTGGAAATGGTATTCTATGGTATGGTATGCTTTGGCAATGGAAATGGAAATGGTATGCATTGGTATGGTATGCATTTCCATACCATTTCTTTGTATGGTATGCATTGGCAATGGTATGGTATGGTATGGTATGCATTGGCATTGGAAATGGAAATGGCAATTTTATGGTACGGTATGGTATGCATTGGAAATGATATGGTATGATATGGTATGCATTTCCATTGGAAATGGTATGTTTTGGTATGGTGTGCATTGGAAATGGTATGTTATGTTATGGTATTCATTGGAAATGGAAATGGCAATGGTATGCGTTGTATTGTATGTTATGGTATTGTATGCATTGGCATTATCAATGGAAATGGAAATGGTATGGTATGCATTGGCAATGATATGGTATGAATTGGTAATGGAAATGGTATGGTATGCATTGACATTGACAATGGAAATAGAAATGGTATGGTATGCATTGGCAATGGTATGGTATGCATTGGAAATGGTATGTTATGGTATGGTATGCATTGGAAATGGAAATGGAAATGGTATGCATTGGAAATGAAAATGGTATGCATTGCTATGGTATTCATTTCCTTTCCATTGCCTTGTATGGTATGCATTGGAAATGGTATGTTATGCATTGGCAATGGCAATGGCAATAGTATGCATTGTCTTTCCATTGTATGGTATGCATTGGCAATGGTATGGTATGGTATGGTATGGTATGGTATGCATTGTCATTGGGAATGTAAATGGAAATGGTATGGTATTCATTGGCAATGGTATGTTGTGGTATGGTATACATTGGAAATGGAAATGGAAATGGTATGCATTGGCAATGGCAATGGCATTGGTATGGTATGGTATGCATTGGCATTGGAATTGGTATGGTATGGTATGGTATTCATTTGCATTGGCATTGGCATTGGTATGGTATGATATGCATTACCAATGGAAATGGTATGCATTGCCTTGCCATTGTATGGTATCCATTGCCAATGGTATGGTATGGTACCACATGCATTGGCATTGACAATGGAAATGGAAATGGTATGGTATGCATTGGAAATGGTATGCTATAGTATTGTATGTCTTGCCTTGGTATGGTATGGTATGGTATGGTATGGTATGTCTTGTCTTGGTATGGTATTGTTGTGGGTGGGAAATCCCTCCTATGGACTAGCACTAAGGGATTTTATCATGCATGCAGAAATGACTTAAAGATTCTTACTTCTTACCATCATCCCATGCCTAAACCCCCACCACTCATATGTAAATACAAGGCTCGAGAGATTAAGTCGACGTACCTTATTTTTCACGTTTTATATCGATCCCTTTTCACACTTGGTCATTCTTTGACTGCAGCTCTCCTCCCAATGCTGACCTGCATTCACAAAATATAAACAAATAACTCCACATGCATTTTATCTATGAACTAATGGGTTAGAGATTTAATCAATCATACAATCAATATTCAAATAATGACAATCTCATATGGCGGGACAGGAAAAGCAATTATTTTATTAACTTCACAATGATACCTACAATGATAAAGTCGGCTACTACTCCTCGATCCTAGTCCTGGGATCTTCTTCCACTGTCTTCCAACTGCTTTTCTCTATACTTCTCTTTGCACAAGGATGGCTAAAGGTTGGGACAAAGGG
>SNQJ01S0019449.1:51144-68506 GCA_010110895.2 Picea sitchensis | reverse complement strand
AGAACTGCATGAAGACACAATCCTTGACAGGAGAATGAGAACTTCAAAACAAGGAAATGTGGAATATCTTCGAGTTGGTCTTAAAGGCACAAATCCAAGCAAAGACAAATGGATTGAGGTTGGAAAGGTGAGGGAGCTATACCCTCATCTTCATATAGACTAAAAACAGTGTTTTGGAGGTCCAAAAGCTTTCCAATGGGGAGGTGTGATCCAGGGGATCAAATTTTGCTCAAAATTCAAAGTCTCGGAATCACTTCAAATTGAAAAAGAGAGTAGGTATCGTCGTTACAAACCCAACGTAACTTGTTTGGGTTCAAATAGACATCGAATGAGAGAGATATCGCGTTCTGATCAAAACGACCAACAGGCAAAAAAAATTGTGCTAACTGTACAATCTGTACAGTCCGTACGGATGATGATGTGGCAGACCGTACGACACGTGGCAGGGTTGTACGACACATGGAAGACAACCATGTGGACAGTTGGTAGTTGACGAATAGTCTGCTGACACGTGGCATATTTTGTCCAATGGTTTGGTGCCACGTGGCCCAGTCGTGGGCTACCACGTGGCACCCTGTTATTGGTTGGTTGTATAAAATTTGTTTGGAGTCCACCAGACTCAACCCCGTGACCTCCACCTACATGCAAAGCCTTTGAAAAGTCCACCAACCAACACGCCATAACATGTTTCTTATTATATATATGGTGCGAATTATATTTGAGTTTGAATGTTTTAAAATTGGCGCGGGGGTCCGACTGGGGCTTAGCCCCAGCCCGCGGTTATATTTTTTATGTCATATGGCCACTGGATTAAACCTTGGCGCACGCACATTTCAAAATTTACACCCCGGTCATATGTATATACCATGGGACCTCCAGCGAGTGCCCCCGACCGTTGCCTTTTGTTTTTAAAACATAGCCCATTTTTAATACGCGCGGTCATATGGTGGTGCATGTGCCCTCGGCCTAGGCGGTTAAGGGCTAGCACGTAACCATCCTACAGTTTGTATCGGTTGTGTGGTTGCACCCGGTGCTGGGTTTTTCCACATTTATGCGCGTGGGGGCTAGGTTGAGGAGGCAAGGGTGCATTTTGGCGATCCAGAGACAGCAAGTTTGAAGGGGAACTTCCAGGAAGCCTATCTTGTTCAATTTTTGGCCAAACGAGGTGCCAAAAACGCCCAGCTAGGGGTTTTTGGACATTTTGAAGCCATTGGATCCATCTATTTGACATTTTGATCATTGTAAAGCACATATTTGAGCACTTTGAGAAAATAATACAAAAGATCCATTCGAAGCTGGACCAGGAGATGTAGCCCAAGAGAGGGGTGAACTCCTTTATCATTTGTTGTGTTATGTGTTTTTTGTTCACTGTTTATTGTTGTTGTTTATATACATCTTGAATGAGTAATTTATATAAAATTTGTGTTGCAAAATTAATCCATTTTCATTTTAACACATGAATTAAATCTTGCAAATATTTTCAAGAATACAAGTCTTCTTCATTTTTAGATCAAAAAGGCATCTTACGATAGGCAAATGTACCCTATGGACAAATGAATGCAGTTTTGTGTTGGTCTTCTGGCTTGATTTGTATCTGATTATATCCCGAAAAACCATCCATGAAAGAAAAGGCCTCACAACCTCCACATTCATCAATTATCTGGTCAATGAATGGTGTGGGAAAATTATCTTTTGGACAGGCCTTGTTCAAATCACGGAAGTCCGTACATACACGAATCGTGCCCTGTTTCTTGTTAACTAGCACAGGATTTGACACCCATTGGGTCAAATGGATAGGATAGATAAAACCAGCTTTGAGTAGTTTCTCAACTTCAACCTTAATGGCTTGGCATCCAGATAAGTTGTGATTTCATGTTCAACTATTTTTGGATCAATGCCTGGCATTTCCTCATAAGACCAAGCAAAAACATCACGGAATTCTTTAAATAAGTCTGTGTAGAATTGAATCTCTTCGGGGGAACAATCAGCTCCGACGAAAACATTCTCCACGACACCAGGGGTTCTGGAGATATTAATCGGTATAGTTTCAACGATATTTTCCATATTACCCTCGGAATAAACCTCATGTGTAGCCAAGGGATTGACAGGACAAGACCTATCTCTAGTCATAGTCAAGGTGAATTCCCCTGCTTTGATTCTGCTTAACTCCAAGAGGAAGTATGATCTGTGATGGAGATCATCTCAAGGTTTGTCCAAACTAGTCATTTCTTCAATGATTGCTTCGTCTAAGGGAAAGACTAAGTCTAATGAATCGGTACCAGCGAGGGAACCTTGAGCCCAAATAGGCTTTGGGATCGGATCTAACTCTTGTACAGGAGACAGATCTGTGTCAGTTGAAGCTTGTTGGACTAAAAAGTACGTTGCCTCTACCGCGAACAAGGGCATGGACATACCATTGTGCCTTGTCCCCTCCATCGTGGTCGATGGGGAAGGAAGAATCCATGAATCATTGAAGTAAGTTGTGAGAAACGACAAAACTTGGAAAATCTCAACCTTATGGTGGTCTGATATGAACTTGACATCGCCTTGAGGGGGCTGGTAATCGAAGGTACCCATCAAAGATGGGCACAAACCAACCCCTATGTTGACAATGCCCGGTTGGGGATTATCAATCATCGAGACCGCAGATGCCCCCAATTGAGGGGTCAGGTATGGAGAAGGACAATTGATCAATGGTCACAATCCGGCCCTCGTCTGGAAACAAAAAGACCCAAAAAACTGTAGCAACCACTGCTTGCATGGCATAAGTCCAACTCCTACCCAACAAAAGATTGTAGTCGAGCGATGCGTCGACTACTTCTATTTGAAATGCTATTTGAAATGCTACGTGGTAAGGGAGACGAGGTTTTAAGTCAGTTTTATCTAGAATGATTGTACCCATATTACAAGTCTCAGTGGATCCTAAAGTTGCTAACAAAGATTTCCTCTGGGAAGGGCAGCTCTGGAGGACCTCCAAAGCGGACATCACACAAGGGGTTTGAGATAAATCCTCCACCACAGAATAGTTCTGGGCGGCCTTTACATTTGGGTTGTGAGAAGCTTTCTTGAACGTGCATTTTTGGATGCGTGTCATTGTTTCACCCAAATTATTCTCGATCTAGAGAGGAAGAGATGGGATTTCAATTTCTTTTCCTTTCTCAGAGGTGCTTGGCTTACTATAGTCATGTGCTCTAGTCGATATAAAAGAATCACCTTTTATCATATACACATTCATGGATGCCGGATTGTTTGAAGATAGAGAGGGTCCTTGACTTCCCCCTTCCGCGCATGTAGAGGCTTGGGTTAGGTTTTTCCCATGTTGGAATGGATTTGTTAACACAGCAGGTTGTTGTTGTGTCAGAAACTTTTGGGCCTCTGCAAGCCGAGGACACTGGTGGGTCGGGTGATCTTCCGCGCACAGGTTACACGAATACCTTGCCTTCCATTTCTCAGTGTTTCCCCCGCCGGTATTATTAGTGGGTTTTTTATCCCCCTTACCCTTCTTTCCTTGTTTTTTTTTTCCATCAGGCTACTGGGTGGCCTTTGTATTTGTCAATTTCACTTTGTGTACATCCGACGTTTGGGTAGGGGAAGCAGCCGAAACAGTAGTTTGGTTGGCCGCTGTATGTTGTATAGACAATTGTTGCAATTGTTTTGTAAGTTGTTCAGTGGGCTTGGATTGTGCTAAACCTACAATACCATCGGCATGTGATCCAACTCTCTGTCTAGTTTTATCAAGTATGGATCGTGGTGCATCAGACAAAACCTCGTATAATAAACTAGATGGAGAAAAAATTAGCTCAAGCTGTTGAGCTCTCATGATTGCATCTTCTTCGAAAAACACTCCCGATGTTGCGATGTATTTGGATAGATGTGGGACCAAATACTTAAGGAACCACTCAAGTAGGAATTTTGGTGGGACTGGTACCTTAATTAAACTCTTCTAGCGTCTCCACTCTCGGATGTGGTCAAAGATATGGTCTTCTTTTGTATGTTCAAAATTGGCCAGCAATTTTGTGTCGGCGTCGTATCTCACAGGTAATTGGAAATGGTTTAGGAATGCCATTGCCAATTTGCCAAAATTTGGTATGTCTGAAGGCAACTTCGTCGGCATAGGAGGCCAACGTGGATCATGACAGATGGGGTCATTCAACAATCTTGTCAAGTCTGGAAAATGTAAGTTGCCAAGAAATGTAGTTTTGGTTATTGTTGATGATAACCATGGAAAAGGGGGCTTGGAGTTTGACTGGCACCAGGTTTCCAAGAAAAGTTGGGTTGTTGGCCAGGGTTCTGGTAAAAACCATGGCCATGACCAACGTATGGATTTTGCATGTGAGGAGACATCATCGGCTGATTCCCAAAATAGGACGTAGATGGTTGGGTGTGCATTACATTTGGAGGACTTTGGAAAGGGCTTCCCCATGCTGATACCATGGGCATAGGCATAGCACCTTGTCTGGGGTTCCATTGGTTGTGAAAATAATTTCCCCTGATCGGCATTCCTGACTAGGGAACTGATCCTTGCCAAGAATTCCAAGGTCCTGATGCAAAAGAAGTTCCTAGGTTTTCCACCTTTGCAGGAATAGTACCCTGCATAGGATTAGGTTGGCCATAACTGGAGTTTCCCCCATTTGGGAAAGCAGCTGATGAGAAAGTGTTGTTACCAAACACACCAAACAAAGAAAATGGTGTCGACCCTACCAGCATATTATGAGAAGGTGGTCCTTGACTCCCTACTCCAATTGAACTATGGTGTGTGTTTGGCCCAGTGGATTGTTGGTGGGTACCGCCAAGTGAAGGGGACGAAGGAGGTATATGACCTCCCCCGTAAGGGAAAACATTAAAAGGAGCTGAAGTTCCCCCCATGGGTCCTTGCAAAGGAGCGTTAGAGTTCCCTGTCCCCAGACCTAAATTCTACAGAGTGGAGAAGGATAGTACAGGACTTGTACCTGAGCTAGGCATCCTGTATGAGAATGGAGGGCCTGTCGCACTTTGTGTGAAAGGATCAGTGGCCTTCGCCAAAGACAGGATCGAACCAATGCTCGAGGTAGAGGCAGTCGAGACCGTGGTGGCTCAGACTGGCGACGGTGGGGTAGGAGGTGGAACACCCCCTGTGACGACAACCGTGGCGGGAATATCAGGATTCCCAGAAGAAGAGACAGGATTTGCCTCCATTACCGTCTGCTTTAAAGGTTTCGAAAGGTCCTTTAACAGAGGTTGGTCAGGTGTGATTTCCGGTGACTCAATCTCTTCAAAAGACCCTTGTTTTTCTAGTTTTCGCCTTAGTGGTGACGGGGGTGGCTCCAGTGTAACCGATGGGAGACCAAGAAGCCTTCGTGACCGACGGAGCTCATGATCCTCCACTATGTGAGAAGATCAAAGACACACTAGGGATTTCTATTCGTTCAAAAACAACACACACTAGGAAAGTCCCTATAAGATAAAACAAGCAAACACTAAACTAGTTGGAAGAACAGTTACAACAACCAACACTAGAGAAACTTGTCGATGCAAGTGAAACTTGAACACGGAATCACCCTCTGACTATACTCTACAAAACATGGCCCGATGTATGTCCTAGGTACCGCGGTATACCACCGCAGTCACCTCTGTATGTCCCTAAAAAAGATAGGCAACTAGGTTGCCAGCGCACGAATAGTCATCAAGCGGGTGCAGTCGACAGTCGGGTAGACCACAATGAGCAGGGTATCAAGCCTGAAACCTGTCAAGGGTATCAAAAGAAAGTGGTCTAAAAGACAACTAAGGACCTTGAATGGATTCGAGACCCACGAAGCTCTGCGGAAAATGCAATCAACGGGATCCCAAGACAAGCCCTCTATATGTGTTCTCCACTACGATTGGTCCGTCTTTGGAGGGGTTATCTCTGCTAACTTTCTGCACGTGACCTCGTGTTTAGCCCCTGTGTTAGAGGGGGGTCCTTGATAACTTTCACGATACTGGAATTTTAACACTCCCTAGCTCAGACTCCAATGTTTGATTTAATGGCCTTGAAGAGTTTTCTCTTCAACCTAATTCAAGGCCCTAACCCTAAACTAGTTGGTTGACCCTACAAACATAAAAAGTCTAATTAATTTTAGATTTAGCATTAATTTTTATGTCTTGTCTTAATTCAAAGGTTATGAAAGTGAAACTAGTGATGTTTGAAAGACGAAAGAAAAATAAACAGAAAGATGGAAACAAAATAACTTCTTCTTGACTCAAATCTTAATCAACTTTTCACACTAATTTTCTAAGATCTTTGAATAACAAACTCAAAGCAGGATTTCACTCGACTATGAGCTAGTTATCATCTAGGTAAACCGTCAAGAACTTATGAAAGAAAAGACTTTTCCTGGTTACTAATGCAAACCAACACTATTTAACCAAACAAAGAAATAAAAGATTTTTTATTTATTTGAATGCTCACAAAGCAAAAAGGAAAAATATCAACAAGTAAAGACCAAGAAAACTTCTGGACTAAGCGCAGATCGCAAAGAGTCACTTTAAAAATAACACACAAGCAAATTAAAGTTGGACTCTCACACTTGTCTAAAAACCCTATAAAAAGAAAATTTTGAGGAAAACTTCTTAATGAAAAAGAAAGCCATTGTTGTGATCAAACCTAAGTTACTGATCGCTATGACAGAGACCCAAAAACCTGAGAGGTATAACTCTTCAAAAACGAAAGGATGACTGCCTCACCTTAAACAAAACAAAATTCCACAGGCACGCTGCTGACAGTTCAACAACAAGCGTGTGCACGCGATCTATGTAAAGTTAGGGCGCGTGTACACACGTGCAGACCTTATACAGACAACGTCTACTTCTAAAACTCTAAAAAATGAAAGGACAAGCAATCAAGCCCAGGAAGAGACTACTGGTACTGAGAACCAAAATCTCTTGAAGACTCAGACACTTACTTTGATAGAAAAAAGAAAACAATTCAAGGAAAACTTCATAGAACAAACCAATCTGAGGTGAAAACTAAGTTATAGACTGCAAACAAAAAAGACTTAGAATGAGTTCCAGAAAACCCCTGAGAAGGATTATTTCTGACAGGGGAGAGGATGACTACCTCTCTAGAAGAAATTTTCTGGAATCATACACGTGACTGACACTTCCTCAGCTAGCGTGTACACATGGGTTGTGGGAAGGTAGGGCGTGGGTACATGCGTGCAGACCTTATACAGGCCGCGTGTGCCTTTGTGGGTCTTGAAAAAAAATGTGGTCAAGAAAAGAAACAGAGATAACTGGTATGGAAGACCAGAATCTTTGTTATCTCATACTTTTGTAGAAACTTTAAAAACAAGGAATGAAACTAGTTCTTAAAAATACCCAAGAAAAAATATTCCTGGAAACCCTAGAGATCCCCAGTACGGTCGTCAATTCTGTTGTGGGTGGGAAATCCCTCCTATGGACTAGCACTAAGGTTTTTTATCATGCATGCAGAAATGACCTAAAGATTCTTACTTCTTACCATCATCCCATGCCTAAACCCCCACCACTCATATGTAAATACAAGGCTCAAGAGATTAAGTTGGTGTACCTTATTTTTCGCGTTTTATGTCGATCCCTTTTCACACTTGGTCATTCTTTGACTGAAACTCTCCTCCCAAATCTGACCTACATTCACAAAAGACAAACAAAGAACTCCATGTGCATTTTATCTATGAACTAATGGGTTAGAGATTTAATCAATCATACAATCAATATTCAAATAATGACAATCTCATATGGCAGGACGAGAAAAACAATTCTTTTATTAACTTCACAATGATAACTTACAATGATAAAGTCGGCTACTTCTCCTCGATACTAGTCCTGGGCTCTTCTTCCACTATCTTCCAACTGTTTTTCTCTATAATTCTCTTTGCACAAGGATGGATAAAAATTGGGACAAAGGGAATGCTCAATCGGGTATAGTTTCTTTACTATGATTTTCCTCTTTTCAAATGGGACCCCTACCCCTTATTTTATAGGTTAGAAGGAGCTAGGTATTTGGTCGAATGACCGGCCATGCATGGCCGAAAGGTTTAGTTAACTTACCCAAAGTTGTGTGTTCCATCAACAACTTTCCTTTTTTCGTGCTTTTGTAGGTACACGCGATTTGTCTTGGGTCAGCTAGTGTGTACACACGTGCAGTAATGGAGCAGGGTGTGTGGGACTTTATAAAAGGGGTTTTTAAGAAGAGTTGTTCAGTAGTGTTTTGGAAAAGAAGGAATATGAGATGGTATGATGCCAGTGAAGCATGTCTGGTGCAAATTAGGGTTATAACAGGTATGCCTTTCCTTGCCTTGGTATGGTATGGTATGGTATGCCTTTCCATGCCTTGTCTTGTTTTTCCTTCACTTGCCTTGTCTTTTCTTTCCATACCATGCCTTTCCATGTCATGCCATGCCATGACATTCCATACCTTTCCTTGCATTCACTTGGCATGTCTTGCCTTTTTTATGCCATGTATTTCCATATCATACCATTATTTTCCATGCCATGTCTTTCCTTTCCTTCACTTGCCATGTATTGTATTTCCATACCATGCCTTTCCATCCCATGCCATTCCATTCCTTGCCTTGCATTCACTTGGCATGGCTTGCATTTTCCATGCCATTTATTTCCATAACATGCCATTCATTTCCATGCCATGCCTTGCCACACCTTTCCTTTCCTTCGCTTGCCATGCCTTGTCTTTCCATACCATGTATTTCCATGCCATCACTTCACTTGCCATGACTTACCTTCATTTTCCATGCCTTTCCTTGCATTCACTTTCCAGGCCATAAATGGATTCATACGTAAAAATTACAATCAAAGGATTCATTAAGAATGTAATTCTACAAATTTGTATCCCATATTTCTTATATAAAAATACTTACATGAGAATTTCAATGTTTTGGTCAATGAGCCATAGTGCAATTTCTGAAGAGGAGGTCGATTTTCAAGAACACTATGTCAGGAATTTGTGGGTAGTGTAGTCACGTGGGCCTTGCCCAAATAAACTTGTGGGAGATTACGTTGGATTTTATGCCCCCGGACCAAATTGGTCACATGTCCCTAAATGGATTGAAGAGATGAGTTGCAACTCACGATAAAACTCAAACCGTGACTCAAATGGGCGAACCGTCAGTTGCATTGGATATGGAGCACTGGTTTTCAACTAGAGGGGGGGGCACCACTATCATTCCATCCACTGAAAAATCATTTGTTGGAGTATCTCTGGCACTAGGGTTTTGATCAATGAGGCATAGTGCAATTTCTGAAGAGGAGGTCGATTTTCAAGAACCCTATGTCGAGAATTTGTGGGTAGTGTAGTCACGTGGGCCTTGGAAAAATATGTTTTTGGGAGCTTACAAAACTTCGTTATGCCACTCATTTTGGATTTTATGCCACCGAACCAAATTGGCCACATGTCCCAGAATGGCTTGAAGAGGCGAGTTGAAACTCGCGATAAAACTAAAATTGGGACTCAGATGGGTGAATTGTCAGTTGCATTGGATCTGGAGCACCGAGTTTCAACAAAGGGGGGGGGGCTCTGATGTCATCCCTTCCACCGAAAAATTGTTTGTTGGAATATCTTCGACACTAGGGTTTTGGTAAATGAGGCATAGTGCAATTTTTGAACAAGAGGTCGATTTTCAAGAACATTGTGTCGGGCATTTGTGGGTAGTGTATTCATATGGGCCTTGTCCAAATAAACTTGTGGGAGTTTACGAAACTCCATTATGCCACTTGGTTTGGATTTTATGCCCCCGAACCAAATTGGCCACATGTCCCTGATTAGCTTGAAGAGGAAAGTTTCAACTCATGATAAAACTCAAACCGAGACTCGGATGGGAGAATCGTCAATTTCATTGGATCTGAAGCACCAGTTTTCAACTAGGGGGGGGGCTCCGCTGTCATTTATTTGATCGAAAAACTATTTGTTGGATTATCTCTGGCATTGGGGTTTTAGGCAATGAGACATAGTGTAATTTCTTAAGAGGAGGTCGATTTTCAAGAACATTGTGTCGGGAATTTGTGGGTAGTGTAGTCATGTGGGCCTTAGAAAAATAGGCTTGTGGGAGCTTATGGAACTCTGTTATGCCACTCGGATTGGATTTTATGCCCCCAAACCAAGTTGGCCACATGTCCATGAATGACTTGAATAAGCAAGTTACAACTCGCGATAAAACTCAAACTGAGACTCGGATAGGAGAACCATCAATTGCATTGGATTTAGAGCACCGGGTTTCAACTAGGGGACCCCCTCCACTATCATGTCGTGATCCGAGATCTTTTCATATTGTGACTTATTAAAGAATTGCATTAAATGATCATAAACTAAAGTGCACCATAAAGAAGGAAAAGCTCAAAAGGAAAGAGACATAGGCATGAAATATGAACGGAAAAAATTGATAATGGAGTTTGTCCCTGGTGGACTACGTCTTTGGGTCCTGCTCTCAAATGGGTAGGCCTTTTTATTAACTCCACAAAAGAATTGGCAAAAATACATAAGTATACCGCATTCTGGAGTTAAGCTATAGAATCTTTCCTCATATCAGAAAACAAACATCACCATTGTGTTCGTCGCGTCGAATTACCTAAAAATGATTGTCTCCATGTCTCCATCCGAGTTTGGCACTTTCAGGCCTAAGAGACAAGCCTGTCTCGATTTCTGTGCCTACACCTGCAATTAATGACTGGAAAAATTCTCAAAATTCATGCCTCTGTCTCGAAATTTGTGTCTCTTCTATATGGTTGTGCCCTTGGTTCTCCTCCCCATACACTGGCAGAAACCCCCTTTAAATAACAAATGTGGGCGGCTATACATTAATGGGTGTGTTGATGCGTTGGTTGGTGGAGGTTTAGGCAGAGGTCTCAGGATCGAACCAAGGGGGCTCCCCTTTTAACATATTGTTACAACCGTTTATTTTTGGCAGTCTGCTCATTTTTGCAGTCGGTGGAATATGGAACCAATCTAGTGGAACCACCGCCATATTTGGCGAACTGCCATTAATATATATATTTTTTTTGGATTTTCGGTGGTTGGGTATCATTCGGCATTTTCCCACTGCCATGTGGCAATGCATGACTGGGCCACATGGAAGCCAATCATTGGCCCACATCACATCTTGGTACAGTTACCCTACCACATCATCCTGCCACGTAGTGTACGGATGCCACGTCAGCCTGCCATGTAGTGTACGGATGCAATGTGTATTGTACGGACTGCCATGTGGCATGTTTTCATTGGTCCACATGTCAGCCTGAAAATTCCAAAAACGAGTGACACGTGGTAGCCTTTGGTGTAACAACCCTAATTAATTCTTTAATTATCTTTATTAATAAATATTGGTTTAATGAATTATTAAAATATATTTTTTTGAAGACTTTATTATAATATAATTGTTATTAGTAGTTGAACCAATTTATGGGAGGGATAAGGTGGTTGAGTGATTAATGAGGGGAAGGCGGTGGATAAGGGAAGAGAAGGAAGATAAGGGGAAGAGGAGGACTCGAGAAAGGGAGGTATTTTGGTTGAGTGATATTTTTAATTTATGAGAGGGTGAGAAATTTGGAGAGGGAGAAGGAGAAGGGAGGAAGCAGTTTGGGTTGCATCTGTTCTGCATTTGTTTTTCTTACAACTTACTCGAGGACTCTCACAGGGGCACGTGTTGCTGGGAATTTTGGGCTCGGGGGACAAGAAACCGTAAGGAATCCTGGGGCTAGGGAGCCAGAGAGGTTGTTCCTAGCTGGCTGTGAGGTTAATCAGTTTGGGCAGAATTCATCAACTTCAGTCCAGCTTCAGTTTAGCATCAGGTTGAGCTTTAGTTTAGCATCATATTGAGGTAAATACATTTCAATATCATTATGTTCATCATTATATTATTGTTTCTGTTCATCATTATACTTTTGTTTTTGTTCATCATTATACTGCTAAAACTGTCAATTATTATACTGGAACAATATTATTATGTTAGTAAATAAAGAAGTAAATAAGATAGAGTTTCTATAATTATATTTATGTTTTATGATGCTCTGTATGCACAAGCCTTACATTTGGTGTTGCCACATCATCATGTTGACGTCATCATGAAACATGTCACCCTCTACACGTGCCACATATGTTGTATGGACGATGACGTTGTTCGTACTGATGCTGCATCAGCAATACAGATGTTGACTCATCCTTATTAACTGGGCTAGGTTGACCAAAACTTTGACCCTGAATATCTTTTAATCCGTAACTCCGTTTGATGAATTGTTTGCACCATTAGAAATCTTGTGACACACTCTTCGCGATTATGCCATTTTCAATGAGTTTTGGGAAATTTGAATTTTTTCCCTTTCTTTGTCTGTTGAAGCCATTCTGAGCGTCATGAGTTGCCTCTATGAGTTCTAAGTTGTTCTTAGCCTTCCCTGGATCCTTTTTGGATCACACCTTCCCACTAAGAGATTTTTGGACCACCAAAAGCTTTCATCAATCAAAAGGTAAGTGAGGGAAGAGTCCCCTCACTTTGTCCTTCTCAATCCACTTTGCCTTGCTTGGATGTGTGCCCTTTAATCCTACTCAAAGATAATCAACATCACCCCTGCGTGAAGTCCTCATCCTTCTATCTAGGATGATATCTTCCTATAACTAATCCAAGTACTCAGATGCAAACTCATCAACTGAACGTATTGAAACTTCCTCATCTTGATCCATGATCATGGGAGGCTCAAAAAGTTTCAAGTTCTCTACGTTCACAACGAATTAAATCTTCATATAAGGTGGAAGATATAGATGAGACACATTGATACCACTTTTATCCAAGATAATGAAGGGTCCATAATGAATGGGCTTGATTTTCTTGCCTTCACCCTTCAATCTCTCCTTGTTGATGTGAATCCATACCCAGTCTCCAACCTAGAACTGATGATCAACCCTGTGCTTGTCATGCCGAGCTTTATACTGTGCTTTAATTTTCTCCAATTGTTCCCTGACTGCCTAGTGTATCTGTTGGATCCTCTGGATGAACTTGCAAGCTCTATCCTTTTTTCGTTCTTCATTCACATCGGCATCTCTCCCATACATAAATTCCAAAGGAACCTTGGGTAAGTACCCAAAACATTTCTCAAAAGATGAACTCTGAGTGGATGAATGTAAAGCTCGGTTGTAAACATGATGTACATAGGGGATATTTTCATCCCATAACTTGGGATGCTTGATGAAGTAGCCTCGAAGCAAAAGTACCATTGTTTTGTTTACCAGTTATGTTTGTCCATTGATCTCTAGATGGAAAGCAATGCTCCTCTTCAATTTGGTATCCATCATTCTCCACAAGCTAACCCAAAATTCCCCAAGGAATCAAGTATCTCGATCCGAGAAAATGCATGTGGGTAACCCAAAGTGAACCCAAACATACTAAAAGAAGAGATTAGTAGTGTAATATCCCTAAGGCCAAACCCAATTGTAAATGTAAATACAAATGTACTTAAGCTGGTGAGTTGTTTTGATATCATTTTGTATGCACATTTCATGGCATAGTGCGTGCATGTACTGCGCAGTAAAATGAGGAAGTATGCACATTCCTGGATACCACACACAACAACTTGAGTGCGCGCGATTGTGAGGCCAGCGAGCCTTTGAGTATATGTTTCATTGTATAGGCTGGTGAGCCAGTTATTATAAGCTAGGATGATTATGTTTTGATTAGGCCAGAGAGCATAGATGTTAAAGGCTAGTGCGCCTATTTTTGTGCATATCTCATAATTAATATAAAATATATCGTTGCGCACAGACCGACCACGATAAAAGAGATGGGGGAATTAAATCCACTAGTTATGGAAAGGGAGGGGCTAAGTTAAGGAAAGGGGCTAAGCTAGGAAGCTTAAGCCAAAAAGGAATATTATATTAATATTTCTTAAATCATAAAGTATGGATAATTATTTTATCCTAAGTTCTAAAGTTGGGTACAGGTGGGCCAAAGTAGCTCTCAACATGACAAGTGTCAAGTTGGGGACATGCATACATATTTTTTAGACTTAGTTCATTTCATGGCATCTTTTCCATCATTCCATCCATCATTCAGCGATGACTCCATGACCATTTTCACACATAGTCATTTAGCTTTCAAACATTCATTTCACTAGACCTGAACTTGTATCTGAAGCCATATCTGTTTGGGTAGTTGTTAGCTTGGGAGATGGACTGAAGAAGTGGGTTGTCATGCTCATGGGATACTGAAGAGGCAAGTTTTCAGGCCCGTGAGAAATTTCTCTCTGGATGAGAGAATTGTTGGGGAAGTGATTTCCTGAAGGTGTTAAACTACAGTTGCAGGGATCTGAGACTTCCTGTCCGACCTGTTGCCGAAGCCCTGGAAGGGAAGTGGGGCAGCCGAGGGACTGTTGATCAGAGAAGGGGCACACTTCCTAGGGTGGGATAGGCATGTGGGGAATGAGGGATTGTAGGCTGTCAGTTGAGTAAGCACCTGAGATGGAGTCTTTCCTGTTGTCCATGAGCCATTAGCCTGGTTAGGAATCCCTTTAACCGGGTGGAGTTTAGTCCCAGCTCAGGGGTGACCCACTGCTGAGAGTGATGAGAAATGCGGTCTAAGGCTGGGAGGTTTGTGGAAGTTTTGCACGCAGTTGGTGATATTATCATAAAGATAAGTGTCAATTGGGTGATAAATTTACATGCTAGATTGTTATTTACGTGTTTATTTTATGGGTTTATCTCATGTGTGTTTATAATTGTCTAAATGTTTATGGGTATTTCCTGTATATGTTGCATGTCTATGTTTACTATTATTTCAGTGTGAATTTGTGCATTTACGTAATGTATCTGTCTGATACATTTTATATATAAAGCTTCCGCAAGAGTGTTATGTGTGTATGTTTTAAATGCATGGAGCTAGAAAAATTAATGTGGCATAGCTCAGTTGCATGTTGGGTATGTTACAGTATGTTCCACAGAGAGAGAGAGAACAGTAAGAGTTCTCTGGCGTAGCGTGGCCCAGCATGAATGGTCGGGGATGTTACAATATGGTATCAGAGCTTCAATTTTCAACACTGAGCCTGGATGGGCCGAGCAAGTTGAGTTGACGTGAAATTTCACAGAAGATTTATTTTGAACGGGCCAAATTTCGAGTTGCAGAGCGTCCATGGTAAATTTAGAAACAACAGCGCGAAATTGGGAAAAGCCCCAATTTCTCTTGTTAAGTTCATGAGAAAATGGAGAAATTCATCCAAGTGGTGAGATATTATTGTTTTAATATCTTTTTTAGAAAATTCGGACCTGGAATTGGTGGAATTTGAAGTTACAGTGTAGCCATGACAAATGGAGCGAAATTAATAAATAAAATTCTCAATTCGTGAATGATTTTTGGGTAAATTCGTTCCAGAAATGTCAACCCACGGTGATATGTTGCTACAGATGTTTAACTAGTGTTATCGGGTTGAAATTGAACGAATTTCATAGTTGTAGAATGTCTATGGTAATTGGGAAAAGCCCCAATTTCAACAGCGCAATTCACAAGGAATTGAAGCGCATAAAAATGTATCTGCATAGGTGGGCGCACTAAAATGCGCAGTAAAGACTTATTGTATGTCAAAAAAAATGGTCACTACGCGGAAAAATGTTAGTGTGTGGATGTGCACACTAAATTTTGGTGTCGCATGAAAATATGTTAGTGTGCACGCTAAATTTCGGTGTTGTGTGGAAAAATGTTAGTGTACGAGTGTGTGCGCTAAATTTTGGCGCCGCACGGAAAAATGTTGATGTACATGACCACACGATAAATTTAGCATTGCGTTGTGTGCACACACATAATAATCACACGCGTGGTGTGCAGAGTATTGGCTGAGCACAGAGGAGTTTGGTTGGTGCGCACGCAATGTGGATAAATGTTGTCGCGCGACAGTTTATCTAGTGGTGCATGCGAAGTTTTAGTGCACGGTGGAGACGTACTAAACTCTAGCATGATGCATCACATCGAGTGAAATTGCGTGGAATATCAGCACATGGTACAAAAATTGCACGCGGTGGATATTGGCGTATGACATAAAAGTAGTGCGCGCAATTAGTGGCGCGACAGAGAAGTAATACACAGTACTTTTAAAGTGCACGAAGCACATTTACCTTGTGTTTTTGTTGTGCGTTGTGAATATGGGTTTACAGGATGAATTTTGTGCATGCAAAGTCGTTTGAAGGGTGAACAACAGCAGAAAATCAGTGATTTTTTGCGACGTTTTATATCATTTGAATGTCATCTTTTTGCAGCGTGTTTTTGAGGGCCTTAAGAGCGTTTTTAGCAACTCAAAAACCACGAGATAGAGGTGTATCGAAGGTGCACTATGTCTTTGCAACTCAAATGAAAGAGCTCAGATAGATATTTCTAATGGTGTAAACTATTCATCAAACAATTTTTTTTTGAGAAAGTTACAGCCTAAACAGTGGAGGGTAAATTTTATGACCCAACTAACTTCAAAGGGCCATAACTTTCTGCTCTAGAATCGAATTGAGGTGTAGGAGAAGTCAATGGAAATATATTGAACCATAGAAGACAGTCCCAGAGATAAATTAAATTTATGGGCATGTTAAAGATGTTTAAAATGGAAAAGAAGGTACCTGTAGCATTCCAGACCAAGAACACAAATTGGCCTAGACCTTCAGTAGGTTGTAACTAGTAGCCCAGAACCCAGAATGAGGTGAAACTTGGAAAGAATGTCCATAATATGTTTATTAAAAAAAACCAATTGAGATCATACTAAAATTCCAATGGAGTAGGTGCAAAAATGCATAAATACAGTGCATAGTTGCGCCAAGTTGAAAAATGAACAGAAAAATTAATGGGAAATTTCAAATGACCATAACTTTCTGCTCCAGACTTGGAATTGAGCATGTGAGTAGGATTTGGAAAGGTCTTGAACAATGGAATATAAATATCCACCTATAAAATTGATCTGGGCATTTAAATTTTTAATAAATCAGAAGAAAGTATTTTGAAATATTATTGAACCAAAATGGTTCATATTTTTCATGAAATTTCTAAAACAGTTAGTCTGACAAAGTTTTGTTGGCTGCACATTTTGCAGAGTTAACAACAACTAGATCAGATCAAGATCAGTGTAGAGTCCATAGGAATGGAAAAGGCATAGGGCACTTACATTCAGCAAGATGAGAGCAGAGGGATGGATGTCCATTTGGGCATT
Source organism: Picea sitchensis (assembly GCA_010110895.2). Lineage (NCBI taxonomy): Eukaryota > Viridiplantae > Streptophyta > Pinopsida > Pinales > Pinaceae > Picea > Picea sitchensis. Next base: position 51,337 of record SNQJ01S0019449.1, on the reverse strand, counting down.
GAAGGAACAAACTCCAATGGACATGGAGAAGGAAGAGATGAAAACATGAATATGGCAGAGACCATTAAAAATTTGTAGAAGGATTTACAAAGCCATAAAGATGATAATGAAATTCTTATGAGAGATAAGGAGCAGCAAGATGACTTCAACATGAAGTTATTGGAGAGATTTAACAGAATAGAAAAGAAATTGG
>SNQJ01S0019449.1:33376-46590 GCA_010110895.2 Picea sitchensis | reverse complement strand
ATTGATCCAGGTGGATATCGGTGGCCACCCACCTTTTCCAACTGGCTCAAAATAGTTTTCTGACAATTTTGGCAATTTACTATTTTTAGCAGTTTTAACTTTCGGGGCCATTTTGAGGGCCTAAATGAAGGTTTTTCGGGATATATATTCCTAATAATAGTTAAAGGCATAATTGAGCCCCAAAAATGAATATAATTGACGATACCTTTCCAATGAGCTATCATATGCCTAAAACGGAGATCGTGTGCAAAAGTTACGACCCCGGGAAGTTGATGTACTAACTTACCCAAACAGGGCCCACATGACTTTTGGCATTTCATCTCCTAGGGTTAGGTTTTTGGATGTCTAGGGTTTTGGGCATTCTTGTTTATTGTAAAAATTCCTTTAGAGCCTCATTGTAATCATCTTCTTGCGAATGAGTGCAACCGTCACATCTCTTCTCAGAGATACGCCGCCACCATTCCAGCAAGCTTGTTTTCGCTGCATTTTACAGTTTCAGCTTATTTCCTTATTGAATAGAAAACCAGTTTTACTGTATCTCTATTATTTTGTGTTAAGCACCTGTTAATAATTTGTATTCATTTTGTTATGCTCATAAAATCTGAATCAAGTATGGATAATTATTTTATCCTAAGTCCTAAAGTTGGGTACAAGTGGGCCAAAGTAGCTCACAACATGACAAGTGTCAAGTTGGGGATATGCATACATATTGTTGGGACTTAGTTCATTTCTTGACATATTTTCCATCGTTCCATCCATCATTCAGCGATAACTCCATGACCATTTTCACACACAATCAGTTAGCTTTCAAACATTCATTTCATTGGACCTGAACCTGTATCCGAAGCCATATATGTTTGGGTAGTTGTTAGCTTGGGAGATGGAATGAAGAAGTGGGTTGTCAGGCCTGTGGGATACTGAAGAGGTGGGTTGTCAGGACCATGATCAAATTCTCTATGGATGAGATAATGGTTGGGGAATTGATTTCCTGAAGGTGCTAAACTACATCTACAGGGCTCTGAGACTTCCTTTCTGGCATGTTGTTGAAGCCCTGGAAGGGAAGTGGGGTAGCCGAGGGACTGTTGAGAAGAGAAGGGGCACATTTCCTGGGGTGGGACAGGCATGTGCGAAATGAGGGACTATAGGCTGTCAGTTGAGTGAGCACCTGAGACAGAGTATTTCCTATTGTCCATCAGCCATTAACCTGGTTAGGAATCCCTTTACCCAAGTGGAGTTTAGTCCCAATTCGAGGGTGACCCACTGATGAGAGTGATGATAAGTGTGATCTAAGGCTGGAAGGTTCGTGGAAGGTCTACACGCAGTTGGTGATATTCTCACAAAGATAAGTGTCATTTGGGTGATAAATTTACATGCTACATTGTTATTTCCGTGTTTATTTTATGGGTTTATCTTATCTGTGTTTATAAATATCTAAATGTTTATGGGTATTTCCTGTATATGCTTCATGTCTATGTTTACTATTATTTCAGTGTGAATTCATGCATTTGCGTAATGTATTTGTCTGTTACATTTTATATATAAAGCTTCTGCAAGAGTGTTATGTGTGTATGTTTTAAATGCATGCAGTTAGAAAAATTAATGTGGCATAGCTCAGTTGCATGTTGGGTATGTTACAGTATGTTTCACAAAGAAAGAGAACAATAAGAGTTCTCTAGCGTAGCATGGCCTGACATGGATGGTCGGGGACGTTACAAGCAGTCTACTCAGCAGTGATCTACTTTTTACATGGCATCAAGATAAACATATTGTTGAACCTATCCACTACAACATACAAATAGTCATGACCCCCCTCTGGTCATTTGTGAACCCCCTACAAAATCCATGGAAATTCTTCCCCATGGATGGGATGGAACAGGAAGTGGTGAGTATAGCCCCAGTTTTATATTAGTGGGCTTACAAGTAGAACACATCACACACCCCTTTACATATTTAGTTACAATTTCTTTCATTTGAGGCCAATAACAAAACCTTTGCAAATGAGCCATATTTTTTCCTACCCCAAAATTCCCAGACACAAGATAAGTGTGAGCTTTGTGTATTATAGGGACTCGTTCACTTGTAGGAATACACATCTTTCCAATATGGTAGAGTATTTTTCCCTGTAGACAATAGTTCTCTACCTGTGCACCATAGGTTAGCTTCGCATATACTTCTTTAAAATCTTCATCGATGGAATATTGTTCTACATAGCTATCATGAGATAAAGAAGTATTCGTCAAAATAATAGAAGCAGCAATAGGAGGTCTAGAAAGAATATCGACTACCTCATTACTTGTACCCTTTTTGCACTCAATTACCAAATGAAATTGTTGTAGAAAACCCATCCACCTGTAGTATCGAGATTGTTGCAATTTGGTTTGTGATTGGAGATACTGTAAGGGCTGGTGATCTTTATGTATGATTGCTTCCTTCCCTAACATGCAGTGCTTCCATTTCTTTACGCTTTGAACTAATGCATACAACTCTTTATCATATGTAGGATAGTTAACAACAGCTCGGTTAAAATTTTCAGAGTGATAACAGATAGGCCTACAATATTGCATCAATACTGCACCCATGGTGTATCCGCTGGTATCTGTCTCGATCTCAAAATGATTTTAAGATTCGGTAGTGCTAATACTAGTGTGGTACTGATATTCTCCCTCAAAATGTTGAAATATTTGTGTTGCTTTCCTTCCAACTGAAAAGTGTTCTTCACACTGGTTAAGGCATGCAAAGGAGATTCTATAAAGGAGAAGTTGGGAATAAATCTCCTCCAATACTGGACTGCACCTGAGAAGCTTTGGACCTCAGTTACACTTTTTGGCTCAGGCAATTTTACAATTACATCAATTTTGGAAGGATCAATTTTCAATTGTCCTCCTCCTACAATATGACCTAAGTACACAAGTGCAATCTTGCCAAATTCACATTTAGACAATTTTACATGAAACGTTTCCCTTTGCAAAGTATCCAATACTTTCTTTACATGCCTCACATGCTCATCCCAAGTCCCGCTAAAAACAAGAATGTCATCTAAATATACAATCCCGAAGTCATCTAGGAAAGGCCTGAATACATCATTCATCAGACACATGAAAGTTTCCAAAGAATTACAAATCCCAAATGGCATAACTAACCACTCAAACAATCCTTGTTTGGTTTTAAAGGCAATTTTTCATGCATCCTGTTCTGCAACCCTGATTTGATGATACCCACTGTGCAAATCCAACTTAGTGAAGTAAACAGCATTCTTCAATTGATCAAGTAAATCATCTATGCGAGGAAGAGGGTATCTATTTTTCACCGTGATTTTATTTAAATCCCAGTAATCGGCACACATTTGTCATGTGCCATCCTTCTTTGGCACCATCACGATCGGATAACCACAAGGAGATGAACTGGTCCTGATGACCCCTTGATCCAATAAGCCCTATACCTGCTTCTTGATCTCTGTCATCTCCACAACTGATATCCTCTACATTCCCACATTAGGAAGTGAAGAATCCTGCTGAAGATGTATCTCATGTTGGAATTCCCTCTTAGGAGGTAATCCATCTGGTTCCTGAAAAATATCATCATACTTAGAAACGATATGAATTAATTATTTTTTATGAGATGGATCACACCCTTGAAAAGCATAAGATGTCTCGACATCTTTCTCTATGACGACCATGAGTACATATCTCTTATTAGTGTTTATGAGTCTTTTCATTTGTCCTGCACTAACAAGTATTGTATTTCCCCTCATGTTGTGAGCTCTAACAATATACTCCACTCCCCCCTTAGTAAGGTGGTATTTGTTCTCATGACAAAAGAATAATGTTTTTCTATCATAAAGATAAGGACTTCCCAACACTATGCCACATATATCAAGCAGTACAACATCCAAATCTACTTCATCAATCAACTTTGAAGCAATAGAAAATCTGACCCTACATTGTTTGGTGACATTAATTTTTTCTTTATCACATACCAAACCAATAGGATAAGGATTCGGATGTGGTTTCATTTCAAGACTCATCCTCTTGAAAAGTGATTCAAATATTAAGTTTACTTGGGAACCCGGATCAAATAATGTATCTATATTAGTGTGTTTAGATACAACTCTTATATGAAATAACTCATTCCTCTTACATTCATCAACATGAGATTCATCATTGGAACTTGAAATAGCATGAAGAGAGTATTTACCTTGTACTCCAACCAATGTGATATTTCCTTCATCTCATGAATTGGAACCAAGATCTTGTTGCACTATAGCAACGGTCTTTGTCTTCCCCTTTCCACTGAATTGTTTCAGTTTCTTTTCTGGATGCATTTTCCAACAGTGTTCTTCATCGTGACCGTTCTTCTTGCAATGAGTGCAAGATGGTTTTCCTCATTCTCTCGCTACTATAGAGGTCTTCTTGTCCTTCCTTTTAAACTTCTTGAAAGTCTTTTGTGGGAAATTGGAAGGTTTCTTTATGGGATCTTCTTGAACATGCTTCTCGTTGTTCTCAAGGTGAGTGTCTTGCACACAAACTTCGTCAAGACTAGTGGGGTTAAACAAGAGCAACGTATGATGAATATAACTGTGAAGTGCACCAATATATTTCATTAAAGTTTCATAAGAACCAAAGGAATGTTTAATGCAAGAGATTTATTCCTAAATTCTTCTGTGAAACTTTGTACAGTTTGACCTTTACTTTGCCTTAAAGTTTTTCATTCCATCATTGCTTTATGTCAATACCCTAATGGATAGAGAATCTTCCTTATCTCTGATTTAAATTCCGACCATGAGGAAAGTAGATTACCACACTTACTTCTGTCATGAAGCTTACTCTCCCACCATACGAGAGCAATGCCTTCTGTTATCACTCTAGGAGTCCTTCTCAGGTTGTAGCTTTAAGAAGCTTGGTAACTTAAAGTTTGTTTTGGTTTTCTGGGTTTGTTGGATCAAATGGGATAACTAAACAACTGTTTCACACTCAAGACACTTAAATATATATAAACAGATGAGACAATGCTTTCAAAAGTCAATAATCAGATAAGTAACTGAAATGGTGGGTGAAGAAAGACTATATTTATCAACCAGAACACATATGTGATGGGATGAATAAAGATAACATGGATTACTATTAAATCAATGTTTATGAGTTGACCAATGAGATGACAGTAATTTTCAACTAGACAAACTTAGATAACAGTAATCATCCAGAGTACAGGAAAAGATAGAAGATGGAAATCTGACATTAACAGTGAAAGAAACTTATGATATGTATTATATGGAAAAGGTCTAATACAAAAACAGCATGGTCTAGTCTCCAGACTCGAACCCTTACTTCCTCTGAAGTTTTAGGCTTTATAGCCTTTACATAATATTTCCAGATCCTAAGAAATTGGATCAAATATACTAAAAATAGAAGGTCAAAACATTTTCATAAAACTAGGAATAGATCATATTTTAAGGGTTGAACCCTTATCCTGATAATCTTCATGGTCTTTCACAACTGCAACAAATCTTCATAAGCTAGTAGATGAAGTCGAAAATGTCACTTTGACAGACAGACAGTTTTTAGCCAAAAATAGACAATAAACTTGATCTTGTTTCCCCTTGCTAGCACCTTTAAAACTGGAACAAAACACTAAAACATATGTCTTTAATTATTATCTTCACTTAGAAACCATCCTTGTATCATTTGAAATGATAAAACTGAGATCTGTGAAAAAAGACTCTCATTATGCCAGTCCCTGTGCTTTCGGTGACTGGGATCAAAATTTACAGTGATTAAGAAATCGAAAACTTTGTTTTCGACTGCTAAAGATGCCTGTGCAAGATCGACTAGCCACCGAAAAGGAATTCTTTGTAAGACTCCTTCAAAATATCAAATTGTGTTTTCCAAGCTTCTTGATCTTTAAGGTTGTTCATTTAGGGCTTATGCCACCTCTACTAGATTCTCCAAGCTCGGATCATTTATGGGCTTTACATTTTTAAGCATGTGTTTAATTTTCAAATACCTTGACACCTTGTGCAATTTCCTGTTTTCAATTTGTTTTTATCAATAAAATTCTCAAATTTTCCTTGTTGATCATCCTCGTTCCATTTGTAGAGCTGTCAACGATGGCATCTGCACACATCCTCCCAAACTTTGCTACAAAAATAGATAATTATTCTGCAAAAAACATATCAGGAGAACATCCGGATCCAATGTTCAAAACAACACGCTCCTCATGTTGTACAACTTCCACAATTTTCATTCATGAATTTTGGATGCATGCCAATCCATGTGCTTGTTATGGTCTTCCTAAAACTTAAAGCGCAATCCACATATCCTGCATTGCCTAGGAAAATCATCATATATCCTATTGATTAAATATGCATGGTGTTCGCGGCTATTTTCCTGCTTGAATTTGAATTCAATTATATCCTTGACAACCTCTGTTTCACCAGATGTCTCTTGAGGAGGCACTACACAGGCTAGAATGGGAGGTACAAATATTGTGGTTGAGGCAGTAGAAATATCGGCAAAATATATACCGAAAGAAGCCTACAATGCTATATTGGATTTATGTTGTTGATTTGACATCAAAGATGTAGTAGGTAAAACACCTGGAAATGAGGTTGATTCTGTTGGTGTGGAGAATAAGTCATTTTCCAAAAAAGAGTTTATCAGAATGAATATGAATTCATTGTCAGTTGAGTAGTAACTGATCTTGTCGTTTGTGATTATGATCTAAAAAATGATAAGCGGGTGGAGGACCAGGAGGAAGAGGGGGTTGCATTATCCTTGATGGATGTGAAGGAAGCAATGGAAGGTTACTTGGAGGAGGTGTACCTTCCGAAAAATATACATGAATATACTATAGATTTCGTCCCGATGAGTAATAACATCAAACTCAATTTCCTCCACCATTGTGAATGCACACAGAAACTTGAGTCGAAACCTTCTTTAACACTTGCAAACTCTGCAACATCTATAATTTGTCAACAACAACTTGTCTGTCTGCTTGGTGCGCTGATATGAAACGGTATCTGGATACCCTGCAATCTTAATAAACGAACTCAGTGCTTGCATCTGGCTAGTTGACTTGACATGTGTCTCTTTGTTTTATTCTTTTCATTTCTACTCAATACAACATATCCCACTTGTATTGGGATTATAGATATGCGAACTTTATACAAAGTGAGACTTATAATGACATGTCAATGAGGTGAATGGACTATAGAGCTCGGCGCCTGGATTTAATGACTTCAAATTTGGCATAACTCGTGGCTTGATTCGTAGTATGACTTGGTTTATAGACATGGAGTTTGGAATATATTGAATGACCTAGTCAATAAGATAGACTAGGATTACTTAAGCACACACCCTTTTGTTTTTGGTAAAATAAAATCACATTTTTTATTTTAAAATTCTAAAGAGACATAAAACTAGGGTTTAGGCAATGTAACAATTATTGTGTTTTTTGTAATGCAGGTTGAAGGCAAAGTAACAAGACTCTCGAGTAAACAAGATCAATAGGAGCTTTGTCAAGGTTGATTGGGAAATTGGAGATGTAGACATTTGCCAAAAAATTTAGAAATGAGCGTATGGAGAAAACACTCTAAAAATACCAGTGTATTTTTTATCGCTAACATCTGGCTCCAACTGGGATGGAGACCTCCCTGCAAGGTTTCCAAGAACCTAGTAGTTTTATTTGTCTTTACCATTGTGCATGGAGTCATTTGGCCTTTGTATTAATCCCCTGTAAACCTGTAGCCTGCCTGCAGCCTGCTCTGCTTATTCAAGAAATCAACAACTGAACATGATCTACCTTCTTGTGTGAAGATCTTATTATCTTATCGACTCCTACTCTAACCATTTTATTGTTTCTTGATCAAGTAAACTCATGCTTCCAATGAAGCCATGTCAGAAACAGTTTTGCTGAAAAAATTCTTGATCTTGACCCCAAAAATAAAGGAATGTATATTGAATAGGAAATTGGTTTGAATAGATGATAAAGCCAACTTTCATCTAGTAGAAATATTTTAACATATATGTTGTTCATAGATTCCAAGTAGTTTTCAATAGGGTCATTAGAACCATAAAGGAATACCTCTCTATGTTGTTTTTCCAACTAATTGTATTGCAGTTATTGATTTCTTTTACTGATCTCATAATTCACTGTAAACTGCTCAATCTCTATCGACGAAACATATAGGATGAACTGTTGATATGGAGACTTTTCACCTCATCACCTTCCTCCTCATATCTATTGCAATATGCCTTTGTCTGCAAATCTAGAGAATGAGGACTGTCCTCAGTATTTGCTGCAGATCTGTCACATGTTGATCTGTCAATTTGCTCATCATTTTTCAATTTTTCAAAGGGGATAATCTGATCTTCATGACAACCTAATATAGTAAATTCATTTGATACAATTTCAAAAGAATTTGTACTAATCTTTTCATTTTGTAGGTCACCAATCGCTTGGCCATAAAAAGAGGTATCTTCTACTGCAGAAAAATCTTTATGAATGTTTAAATCTTTATTCAACAAACTGAATTCATGACAACATTTTGGATATAGAAGGTCAGCTGAAAATTTTATTTTGCAAAACAAATGAAAGGCATCATGAAAATTTTCCAAAGAACTGATACTTGCATTTGGAAGAGCGGCACCAGTCAAGAGCAATTCCCTCTAATGAATACCTGAAAAGTTTAATCTGAACATCCTCATGTATGATCTGAAGTCGATGAATGAGGTCATGAAAATCTAGCAAGTGTTCAGCTGGCACTTCCCACTCTTCTCCTTGAAATCTGGGAAGACTATTTTCCCATTCATCTTTACTAGGTACTGAATGAGGGTAACCAGAAATACTTGAGAAATTGCAAAATGCATACCTCGTGTTCATTTCATACCAGTGGAGTCGCCAACAGATTTCTGAATAATGGAGTTTCCACTGAATCTGTCCTTCATGGATTCGTCGGATAGATGATTACAACCGAAAATATGTCCAGGCTTTGTCTATCATCAAAGCTGGATCTTTTCATCTCCCAGGGAAGCTTTCTTCAACTTCTGTCTTCATTCCCCAGCAACGACGCCAATTTTTTATCACTCCAAGAGTCCTTCTCAGGTTGTAGCTTAAAGAAGCCTGATAACTTAAAGTATGTTTTGGTTTTCTGTGTTTGTTGGATCAAATGGGATAACTAAACAACGGGTTCACACTCAAGACATTGAAATATATATAACTATATGAGACAATGCTTTCAAAAGTCAATAATCAGATAAGTAACTCAAATGGTGGGTGAAGAAAGACTATATTTATCAACCAGAACACATATGTGATGGGATGAATAAAGATAGCATAGATTACTATAAATCAATTTTTATGAGTTGAACAATGAGATGACAGTCATTTGCAACTAGACAAACTTAGATAACAATAATCATCCAAAGTACAGGAAAAGATAGAAGATGGAAATCTGACATTAACAGTGAAAGAAACTTGTGATCTGTATTATATGCAAAAGGTCTAATACAAAATCAACATGGTCTAGTCTCCAGACTCGAACCCTTACTTCCTCTGGATTTTTAGGCTTTATATACTTTACATAATATCTCCAAATCCTAAGAAACTAAATCAAATATACTAAAAATAGAAGGTCAAAACAGTTTCATAAAACTAGGAATAGATCATATTTTAAGGGTTGAACCCTTATCCTAATAATCTTCATGGTCTTTGACATTTGCAACAAATCTTCATAAGATGGTAGATGAAGTCAAAATTTCACCTTGACAGACAAGCAGTTTTTAGCCAAAAATAGACAATAAACTTGATCTTGTTTCCCCTTGCTGGCGCCTTTAAAATTGGAACAGAACACTAAAACAGATGTCTTTAATTATTATATTCGCTCATAAAACATCCTTGTATCATTTGAAATGATAAAACTGAGATCTGTGCAAAAAAACTCTCATTCTGCCAGTCCCTGTGCTTTCGGTGACTGGGAGCAAAATTTATAGTGATTAACCAACCGAAAGCTCTGTTTTCGACTGCTAAAGATGCATGTGCAAGCTCGACTAGCCACTGAAAAGGAAGTCTTTGTAAGACTCCTTCAAAATATCAAATTGTGTTTTCGAAGCTTCTCGAATCTTTAAGGCTCTTCATTTAGGGCTCTTGCAGCCTCTGTTAGATCCTCCAAGCCCGGATCATTTATGGGCTTTTCATTTTAAGCATGTGTTTAATTTTCAAATACCTAGACACCTTGTGCAATTCCCTGTTTTCAATTTGTTTTTATCAATAAAATTCTCAAATCTTCCTTGTTGATCATCCTCGTGCCATTTACAGAGCCTTCAACGATGGCATATGCACACATCCTCCCAAACTTTGCTACAAAAATAGATAATTATTCTGCAAAAAATATATCAGGAGAACATCCTGATCCAATGTTCAAAACAATGCGCTCCTCATGCTGTACGACTTTCACAATTTTTGTTCACAAATTTTGGATGCATGCCAATCCATGTGCTTGTTATGGTCTTCCTCAAACTTAAAGCGCAATCCACATATCCTGCATTGCCTAGGAAAATCATCATATAGCCTATTGATTACATATGCATGGTGTTCGCGGCTATTTTCCTACTTGAATTCAAATTCAATTATATCCTTGACAACCTGTGTTTCACCAGATGTCTCTTGAGGAGGCACTACACAAGTTGGAATGGGAGGTATAGATATTATGGTTGAGGCAGTAGAAATATCAGCAAAATATATACCGAAAGAAGCCTGCAATGCTATATTGGAGTTATGTTGTTGATTTGACATCAAAGATGTAGTAGGTAAAACAACTGGAAATGAGGTTGATTTTGCTGGTGTGGAGAATAAGTCCTTTTCCACAAAAGAGTTTATCAGAATGAATATGAATTCATTGGCAGTTGAGTAGTAACTGAGCTTGTCATTTTTGATTCCGATCTAACCAATGATAAGCAGGTGGAGGACCAGGAGGAACAGGGGGCTGCATTATCCTTGATGGATGTGAAGGAAGCAATGGCAGGTTATTTGGAGGAGGTGTACCTTCTGGACAATATACATGAATATACTGTAGATTTCATCCCGATGAGTAATAACATAAAACTCAATTTCCTCCACCGTTGTGAATGCACACAGAAACTTGAGTCGAAACCTTCTTGAACACTTGCAAACTCTGCAACATCTGTAATTTGTCAACAACAACTTGTCTGTCTGCTTGGTGCGTTGATATGACACGATATCTGGATACCCTGCAATCTTAATAAACAAACTCGGTGCTTGCATCTGGCTGGTTGACTTGACATGTGTCTCTATGTTTTATTCTTTTGTTTTCTACTCAATACAGCATATCCCACATGTATTGGGATTATAGATATGTGAACTTTATACAAACTGAGATTTATAATGACATGTCGATGAGGTGAATGGACTATAGAGCTCGACACTTGGATTTAATGACTTGAAATATGGCATAACTCATGGCTTGATTCGTAGTATGACTTGGTGTATAGACATGGAGTTTGGAATATATTGAATGACCTATTCAATAAGATAGACTAGGCTTACTTAAGCACACACCCTTTTGTTTTTGGTAAAATAAAATCATATTTTTTATTTTAAAATTCTGAAGAGACATAAAACTAGGGTTTAGGCAATGTAACAATTATTGTGATTTTTGTAATGCAGGTTGAAGATAGAGTAACGAGACTCTCGAGTAAATAAGATCAATAGGGGATTTGTCAAGGTTGATTGGGAAATTGGAGATGTAGACGTTTGCCAAAAAAAATAGAAAAGAGCCTATGGAGAAAACACTCTAAAAATATCAGTGTATTTTTTATTGCTAACACCTTCCAACAGAAGAGAATCCAGTTGCACTTTAACTTCCTCTTCAACAATATGTTGAACATGGCAATATACTTCAACCTATCGGATCCAATTATCTATCTTTTCAATATTATCATCTCCATTAAACATAGGTAATACAAATTTTACATCAATCTTTAATAATGGTTTCTTAAAAGAGGCTTTATGGCTAGAATGATGAGAATGCTCAGAGGAAGAAGAAATAGAATTTGAAGGTGAAGATGGAGGCTCAGGAGGATCTCCTCCGTCTCCTTGGTTTACCGAAGTATCATCATCTATATGTGCTTCCTTTTTCTTTTCGTTCTTCTTCATCTTCTTCTCGTAATCTCCATAAATTCATTCGACCATTTCTAACATGCAATAAAATACCATGTGAAAGTTTTTATCTTGTTCATTCACGCTTGTCCTCTTCTGCCATTTTCTTCCTTCGGGTTGCACGACCAACTTCGGGATTGAAAGTCTTAAGAGTTCCTTCACCCTGCTTGTGCTTGTCCCTAGTAAGAATTCATACTCAATAATTCAAGTCGAAGACGACTGCTCTGATACCAACATGATCTGGGATCTTTTCATCTGGTGACTTATTCAAGAATTGCATTAAATGAACATAAACTAAAGTGCACCATAAAGAAGGAAAAGATCAAAAGGAAAGAGACATAAACATGAAATATGAACACAAAAACTTTATAACGGAGTTCTTCCCTGGTGGACTACGTCTCCAGGTTCTTCTCTCAAATGGGTAGGCATTTTTATTAACTCCACAAAAGAATTGGGAAAAATACATAAGTATACCTCATTCTGGAGTTAAGCTACAAAAGATTTGCTCATATCAGAAAACAAACATTACCGCTGCATTTGTGGCATCAAATTATGTAAAAATGATTGTATTCACGCCTCGATCTGAGTTTGGCACTTTTGAGCCTAAGAGACAAACCTGTCTCGATTTTTGTACCTCTGTCTCGAAATTTGTGTCTCTTACGTACGTCCACGCCCTTGGTTCTCCTCCTTGTACATTGGCATGAGCCCCCTTTAAATAAAAAATGTGGGTGGATATGCATTAATGGGTCTGTTGGCGCGTTGGTTGGCGGAGGTCCCGGGGTCGAACCCACAGGCCTCCCCTTTTTAACATATTGTTACAACAGTTTCTTGTTGGCGGTCTGCGAAATTTGGCAAGCAGTGAAATATGCCACCAATTTGGTGGAACTGCTGCTAGATTTGGCGAACTACCATTAATATATATATATTTTTGGATTTTCGGTTGTTGGGTGTCATTGGGCATTTTCCCACTACCACGTGGCAGCCAATCATTAGCCCATGACACCTCTTGGTACAGTCGGCCTGCCACATAGTGTATGGATGAC
>SNQJ01S0019449.1:10907-25206 GCA_010110895.2 Picea sitchensis | reverse complement strand
AGAGGGAATGAGACATCTATACTGTTTGAGTCCCAACTTTCAGACATTTGAACTTGGAACTGAATACTGAGATTTGAAAAATCCTTCCCTTTTTCTTTCTCTAGCCGCCTGATAAGAATCTTCAAATATTCTTCACATTTTCTTTGCTCAAGGTCTTCTCCAAGAGTATCTCTTGACTTTAGCAAAACATGGAAGTTAAGATCCCTGATACTTCCTCTACAGAGTGCAGGACTAACTGCAAACTTATCAAAAATGTGATAGATGTAGTCTAAGGTAGCACAACTCTTCTGAGAGTCCTGATCCATGGCATGCTTGCAATCTCTTTCTGAATTTGACTTTTGTTTTGCTAATTCTTGAAACTCCAAAACTTCTGTGGCTGAAACTAGATTCAATATATTAGAAGAAAGAAAGCCAGGAATAACACTGGAGTACACGAGGTGAATCTGACAACCATAGTATACAAGCTTCACCTGCAAATCACCAACATCTTCAGCATTTATATCCAAGGAAATGTTCTTCAAAAAGGACATTGCATCACCTAACATGTAAACTTTGAGCTCAAATTTTGATGCAGCCTTGCTTTCTTGAGCAGTTTCTTGAGAAGAAGATGAAATGCATTCCTCTTTGTGATCTGAACACATTGTAGACGTCTGAAAAACAAAGAGAAAGGAACCATCCCCCGAAGTGCATGCATTTAAAAAACCTGAAGAGAGAGTAATATGCTTAGGTTTCATCAAAGGCTGATGATGAAGTTCTAACACCCTAACCCTGTTTGTGTCATCAACTAGAAGCAATTCTGCTTTCCCAGGAATACACTGCATCCATCTTATACTTGTACTCCCAGAAAAAAATTCCAACATAATTTCAACACCTGTGTAGTCTATCTTCCGGAATGATTCATCAAACTTGTATATTAAAACTTTGGCTACCTGAGCATCATATAAAGCCAGGAATCGGGTACATTCATCAAAAGCTACCAAATCAAAACCCCGTTTAAACATGTGAATAGGATTGCTCCCATGCAGAAATGGTCCTAGCTTTGGGGACATATACAAGTTCAGCCTATTATGTACTTTGTCATGGATAAAAACCAGCAACTCACCAGATCTCAGAAATGCCACCTTTTTTATATCTTCTATCTCAGGATCACAGCACACTAATTCAATTGGGTCTGAGAAAGATGGGATAATGCGATGCATGGAATTTGAATTTAACTCATCTAAGTGTTTTTTCTTTGGTGCCATCTCTACAATCGTCCATTGTATACTGGGCTTTTCTTCTTCTTCACTTGAAATTCGCATGCTTGCCTCACAATTTCCTAACCCCATATATGACCTTCCAACAGAGCAGCTTTCAATGTACCCACGTCTTCCCAGCACTCTTCTTTGGGATAGATGTTCCTTTGTTTGAGTAAGAAAATTTTCCCGTTCATTTTTGAACTGCTGCTCCTGAAGCTTTTCTGCTGCCTCTTTTTCGGATTCAATATTTTTCTTAAGCAGGAGTAGCATCTCCTTCCTAATCATTAATAGGACATTTTGGCTGAACTCTTCTTCCCCGTCTCTGTAGATAGATGAACAAAGGTCTTTCCACGTGTTAATGGCAAAAACAGCACTGCTCAAGGTCTCATCAAGGTTAAAATTAGAAAACTTTATTTTCAATTGCAGATATGAATCTTGCAAATCTGGTGAAAGGCCTGCTTTCACAGAATCTAACTCGGCAAAAATAATATCAAGGCTACCAGAAGTAAGAAAATTCTTCATGTCGGAAATATCAAAATTCTTTACTTGGTCTAAAGTGTCATCGCTCATGAGGAAAGCCAACAGAAGTTGTTGTTCAATGAAATTTTTCTCTGTGTTCAAAAGTTTATCAATAATAGGCTGACCAAAGCTCTTCATTTGCCCTAAAATGCCGTTGCTCATAAGGAGACCCAGGAAAACAATATTCTGTGCTACGTTTAGTAAATTTTTAGGAACTAAAGGTTTTATCCAATCATGGAGTGCATTGTCCGAAACTTGAATGACTTCTACAATCCCTGGTAACAACTTTCGGTTGCTTCCAAATTGAAGAGAAAGCTGCTCACCTGATACTACAGGGCGTTTCCTTCCAGATTCATCTTTTGTAATAGGCAAAATCCTTGCCTTCTGGTTTGTATTGTCACCTTCACCTATGCGCCTCAACATAATCTCTTCTTCAAAAAAAATCAGGTGGCCAAACTTTCCAGAGCTTTCAATGACAAACCTTGATTCCATCCCAATGAAGGGTTGAAATTTAATCTCCGCGCCAGACAAAAGCAATTTCCCGTTACCCGAGTTGCCACCCCAAATAGTTGCCAACTGATGTTCCAATTGCTGGAACCTATTTATTTGAATAGGAATCTCCTCAGCTTCAATATGCTCCCTGTCTTCAGATGGTGAGTCAGGCATATATCGAATAAAACTGCAGTACTCAGGTAGAACCTGGAGAAAACTCTGCAAGATTTGCTCTTCTAATTCATTAAGCTTTGATTGGATGTTGCACCTCTGACTTTCCATGCGGCGACCTTGGATAGAATTCTTCAAGTCTGTGTAACTCTGGAACTCTGGCATTGCCGAATGCTTTAAAAGAGAAACAAAGTCTTCATGGCTGAGCCTGGTGAAATCAAGATCATAGTCTTTGGACATTTTCTCCAACTCAAACCCAAGTGCACTGACATTAACCTTTTTTAACTGAGCACTAAAATACTTTTTTGACCGTTTATAAATAGCAGTGAGAAAAGCACATCTGTGATATCCTTCAGCAAAAAACAATGTATGTTTGGGCATTGCCAGGATTTCAGGAGCCGTACTGATATACCTTCCTATGTTTAGGTTGAACCCAGAAGAAACCGTGACGTCATTTTCAGAATTTTGGACATGACTTATCTTCAGCCTCTGAGTTCGTTTCAGTCTATGAGACGTGGTGACGACAGAAGCAGCCAGAGCTTCAAGAAGGTTATGCTCTTCAACGCACACAAAAACATCATCGCACAGATCCACTACATACCGTATGAAATTGCAAGAAACCTGTTTCCTTGATGCATCTTTGAGATAGGTTCCTTGATGCCAATAGAAAACAATTATGAATTGCTTCAGAAGACCAACGTACAAACCTGGTTCAAACTTGTCTTCCTCCATTTGCATATGAATGGAATGATCGACGACACCCATCTCTTTCAATATTCTACCCATCGTTCGCTTGTCCCCGTAGAGGCCAATTGTCGGGAAGGATAGTTGATTCATGGAATTAAAATTGATTTTGATAGCAGGATATTGGTTTTCTACAGCATTGGGTACAATTCTATTGCACAGACGGAAAATCTGCTCTTCTGGTATCTGGACCTTCTCTACGAAGCTCAATTCCTGCTTGTCAGATACTATTTTCATCACTTGAAAGAGAGAGGCCTCCCGATTCTTAGTTGAGATTTGATCAGCATAAGTATGGTTCACCAAATTAAGTCGAAGGCCTTCAGAATTCATCAATACGCTTGGTGATTGTTCACTTATGATAGCTGTTGCTGGTGGGGAATCCAGCGTCTCATCTGGAATCGCTTCTGTAGGGTTTTCAACTGCCGAATGCATCACGTTAACATAATCATGCGGTAAGGATGTCGACTCCTCTACCATCTGTTCATTCGCCACCCATATGGTATCATCAGAAGCGAAAATCTCAGGCGCAGTGGGCATTCCTTCCCTATTTTTTGGTGAAATGGGTCTATTCTCTGTTTCCACGGTGCAGACTGAAATGCCAGTGCCAAAGACCTCAGGTGGACTCAGCATTTCCTCCTCCTTCTCCTCTATCTCACTTGGAAGAGGATATCCACCACCCATTGTAAGCAAAGATAATCTGCAGAGAACAGTAAAAGAGAATGGCTTCGATAAATTGCTCGAGGAAACTCTTACCTAAAACACCCGTAAAGTTACTCGTATTGTATATAACACGTCTATTTATGCATAGAATAAAATCGCATTCAGACTTCAAGAACTCAATTCAGTGATTCAACTCAGCATTCTGTCCTTATACTATTTAGACCATTCGAAAAAAAATGTATACTATTTAGATCATTGGAAGAAAAATGTATTGACTACTAATTATTATGACTGCAAATGATAAACCAAATCAATATGCACAAGAATGCATGACAAAAGAAATCAAATCTTTGAAGGTGCATAAACATAAGATTTGTATTTGAAGGTGCATGCACATAAGATTTTTATAAATCTTAGTATAAAACACTAAAATTTATATGAAAAAATTAATTCATTAAGTTTATTAAAGCTAAACAATATTAACATGTTCATAGTCTTAAAAAAAAAATTAAAAAACTTTACTATGTATTTTGTATTACAAAAGAAATCAAATAATATTAACATGTCCATAGAAATCAAATAATATTAACATGTATATAATCTTATAAAATAAATTTAAAAGCTTAACTTAACATGTACATTTCTTCTGTATTACAAAAAAATCAAATTTTTGAAAAGTGCAAATTTTTCAACAATTTTCTTTTACAGTTGAATAATATATAATATGATATATAATACATATATATGAAATATAAAACATTAAGATTTATATTGAAAAAAAATAATATATATAAATAGTTTTAACTTAACATGTCTTCTATATTATAAAAGAAATCAAGAAATAAAAAATAAAAAAATCAAATTTTTGAAAAGTACAATGATATATCAAACATGTATATATAAAATATAAAACATTAAAATTTATATTGAAAAAAATTAATATTAAAAAACTTTACTTAACATATACATGTATTTTGTATTACAAAAGAAATCAAATAATATTAACATGTCCATAAAAATCAAATAATATTAACATGTACATAATCTTACAAAATAAATTTAAAAACTTAACTTAACATGTACATTTCTTCTGTATTACAAAGAAATCAAATTTTTGAAAAGTGCAAATTTTTCAACAATTTTCTTTTACAGTTGAATGATATATAATATGATATATAATACATATATATGAGATATAAAACATTAAGATTTATATTGAAAAAAAATAATATATATAAATAGTTTTAACTTAATATGTCTTCCGTATTATAAAAGAAATCAAGAAATCAAAAATAAAAAAATCAAATTTTTGAAAGGTGCAATGATATATCAAACATGTATATATAAAATATAAAACATTAAGATTTATATTGAAAAAAATTAATATTAAAAAACTTTACTTAACATATACATGTATTTTGTATTACAAAAGAAATCAAATAATATTAATATGTCCATAGAAATCAAATAATATTAACATGTACATAATCTTATAAACTAAATTTAAAAACATAACTTAACATGTACATTTCTTCTGTATTACAAAGAAATCAAATTTTTTAAAAGTACAAATTTTTCAACAATTTTCTTTTACAGTTGAATGATATATAATACATATATATGAGATATAAAACATTAAGATTTATATTGAAAAATAATATATAAATATGGTTTTAACTTAATATATCTTACATTATTATAAAGAGAAATCAAAGAGGAAATCAAAAATAAAAAAATCAAATTTTTGAAAGGTGCAATGATATATCAAACATGTATATATAAAAGATATAAAACATTAAGATTTATAATGATATCAGACATGTATATATAAAGAATATAAAACATTAAGATTTATATTGAAAAAATTAATATATAAATAGTTAAAAATATATAAATAATTATAAAAATATTAAAAAATAATTAAAAGGGAAAACTTTGAAAGATCAAAATATTTATAACCTGTAATTTTACATTTATAATTCTTTCAATGAAGATATAAAGAATTTATAATTCTTTCAATAAAGATATAAAAACTTTTTTTACAAATTGTTCAACTAATGTAATTTTTCCAATAAAAATATAAAAATAAGTTTGTTTTTAAATCCAACTGATTGAATTAATATTTAAAAATATAAACACCAAATTATAATTCAAAAACTCAAAACTAAACATCAAAATATATATATATATATATATATATATATAAACCAAACTCAAAACTAAACAACATAATAAACTTATAAGATATAAACCACTCAAAACTAAACAACATAATAAACTTATAAGATATAAACCACATGTTATACTACTATATCCAACCCATCAAATTTTACATAAAGCTAAACAATATTACAAACATTCACATAAGATATATATAATTTGATACTAAAATCAATGTTTTGGAAACACTAAAACATCAAATGAAACCAATCAAATTTCACATAAAGCTAAACAATATAACAAGCATGGGAGGAAATCCAACCCATCAAATTTGTCATTTTATTTTAATATGGAAATTCTAAATATACTAGGAATTCAACAACTCATGTTATTTGATTCAATTCTGTTTGGAATTATTAATTTTTACTTGTTTTTTTGGTGATCATACTTATTATTGTTATTATGAGATGGAGCTCTTCTCTATATAAGGGAATCTATTTCCAAGTTTTTAAGAAGTTGTTTGATTTAGTTGGATATGATAGATTCACTCCAACTAATTAACTCCTAGTTTGGTGTGTGATTGAAACTCTCAACTTTAGTTTATTAAAATAGTGTATCTATCTTAAACCCAATTTTTTTATATCAATAAAACATAATAAACACAATTTTGACATATGAAATAATCTGATCAATGAGATTTTTGTGATGAGGGTTTTCAGCCATGTTCTGAAGGACCACATTGTTGCTGTTGGATTGTCTATTCTCTCATTTCTCAACAAATTCAACCTTATGTACTTGTGATGTTTAAGCCTTTAAAATTTAGAAAACTGAACATAATAAACACAATTTTGACATGTGAAATAATCTGATCAATAAAATTTTTGTGGTAAGGATTTTCAGCCATGTTAAAAAAAAAACACAGTATTGCTGATGGATTGTCTACACTCCCATTTCTCAACAAATTCAACCTTATGTACTTGTGATGTTTAAACCTTTAGAATTTGGAAACTAAATGTTGAACTACAAGTTATAACTAACTACAAAACATACATATCCAACTAGAAAGAAAAAAGAACAAAAAAAAAAGACAGTTAGTAACATTACACTAAAAGCTGACCAACTACAGAACCAGATAAAGCTAACCTTCACAAAGACAATCATCCAAGGAGGCAGATGCAAAGCATAACAAATTGTTTTATACCCTCAAAAAGACCAGACAGGCACTGGAAGAGCGACCGCTCACGTATTGAATTAAAGCAAAACACATCAAAAATTATAACACCACAAAATTATATCATCCATCAATCGCTTCAGGAAATCACCAGCTATAACGGTATAATTGTTAGTTTTACAGAAAGGGAGGGATTTCAAAAACCTGGCAACGCAAAATCCAAGTTCGGCACTCCTCCTCAGCAACAGATCCTGTAACGCAAAATCCTGCAGCGATGTATATAAACTGATAGCAGATGCTGAAAACTCAGACGAATTGCACCGATTGAAAATAGGCAAAACACAACGTAAACTCTCAGGGGTTGATGTTAGTTTTAAAGTGTGTGTGGCGTGTTTGGGACAGAGGCGGCAAGGCGGCAAGGCGATGGACTATTATTTTTCGAGCGACGAGAATCATTAATGAAATGTCCGGTGTACACAATAAAGTTGATTTATGGGTACCATAATTGATATTTGATTTGACTGTGTTGTGCATTACGATAAAATATTATGAGAATATTTGATATTGGGTCACTTCATTTCATATTTTGGTCCTGAAACTGGAGAATTTGATAAATACAGCTTCCACTGAAGTACTTTTTGCTTTCTTCCCTGGGAAGTTTTCCTTTAAACAAATGGGAAAAGAAGAATTGCTCGTAGTGATTTGCTTAATAAAAAGGGAATGGAGTAGGTTAATCAATCTTTAATCTTTAGTTTTGTTTTTGGTTTGAATTCGGTCAGATTTTCATAGTAGTTTGATTTTGTATGGATCAAAGTTTTATATATTTCAGAACCTTATATTAGGGTTTTATTTCATTTTAAACCAACTCAAGATGTTTAGAAAATCTATTTTGGATTAATAGAAAATCTAAAAACGAAACATCAAAAAAAAACCAAAAAAGTAACTTAAAAAAAATTACTAAAGTTAACCCACTCCAAAAAAGAATTTGGTGTTCAAATGATTCCTCCAATTTACTTTCACTCTAAATCTTGTGGCAAAACTTTATGAAAAAACATAGATATACATAAATATTCCATTTTATTGTGGGGATCGATTGTGGATGTTCGACATCTCACTGATATTATTATTATTGTCCTTGTCTTTGAATAATTTAGGCTGACTTTTATGTTTTAAAATTTAAGCTTTGATTTTTTTATGTTTTTAAAAAATAATATAAAATTTTAAATTTTAATATAAAAAAATTATATTATTTATAATAAAAAAAAATTATATTTATTTTAATTAAGTATGACATATAAATTTTTTCTTTTTTTATTTAGAGTATAATTATGATTGGGTATCTAATTTTCAAGATCAAGGTAAACAATATGGAAGACTAGAAGCTTTTTAAGATTGTTTTAAAATCCAATCAAAACCAAGTGCAACTCAATTTAGGTTGGCATAAGGATGCCAAGTCTTGGCTAAATTATTGGGATGTAAAGGAAGAGGCCACTCTATAGATTAACAATATTATTAAGCGTATTATTACATCTATATTCAAAATGAAATTGTGGTAGGATAAAGAATTAGATGATAAGAAAAAATTAAGATATTATAAGGATGTGATCAATCCTAATCTAGAATATCAAAAGTATATGTCTGTTTTGACTAGCTTAAAGAAGAAAATCAGCATTGCCAAAATAAGGACAAACTCTCATGAGTTTCATAGTGAATCAAGGCGTTGGGCAATTCCCAAAAAGTCACCCACATTAGATCCCACTTTCAAAATATATTTTACAATATCAACCTTCCTAACCTTTTCACTCATCGAAACTATGGGGATTTAGGAACGTTTCTCTTGAAGCTTTTTTAGCATAGAAATGGAATTCTAAAGAAACCCAAGTAATTTATTTACCTTTCTTAAGGTCGGATACACCAAATTTGGTCTCGGTGGACATTAACCATCATCATTAGTTAGATTTACAATAAATTCATTGAATTTAAATTAGTTGTCTCGATGAGGTAGTGTTCTAATTTTTTGGCGATTTTTTGGCACATGGTTTTCGTGGATGGTTTTCTAATTTCGATTAAGGAATTAGGGTTCTTGACTAATTTGAGTCAATGGATTAGGGGTTTTGGATGTTGTAGGATCATATATATATATATATATATATTGTAAACAATGAAGATATATGATGAATAAAGAATTAGAGGTGCAACTCTAAATAGGTCAAGTTGGCTTTCCCGATTTGGGTTTCCAATGTAAAAATCTATGTGTAATGTGTGTGTGTCATTGTATATTTTCTATTTTTATTAAGAATCCATTTGCAATAATTAATTGTACAAGGTTAAAATCTACATTTGATATCAAAGCGAGGTTGGCATGGACTCTCCAACAAGAATGGCTTGGGAATTTCCTCAATGATCATATGTAAATAATGGCTTGGACTCTCCAACGAGAGTGGCTTGGCATTTTCTCGATGATGGATATGTGTAAGAAAAGATGTAAATAGTGGCTCAAATTTTTAGGATCTGATCCTAACCCCTCTTCATGGGTCATTAGTTAGCAGGATATGTTTTCTATGTAATAAAGGCCGACATTAGTTAATAAGGCCTATTAAATAAAGGAAAATAAATCAATGTAAGAAGACCTAATAGAAGTTTTTACTTCTAGAAAGATCTTCCTCTAGAAGTTTCCTTAAAAAGTAGAGTTAGTATAAATAAGAGTAGGAGGTATTGAATATTTTTGTCTTGAAGATTATTGTAATAGAGCTCTACTATGTTGGAGGTTGTCCCCTCAAAGAGGTAAGTGAACATTGTTATCTTTAATAAAGGTGTTCTTTCTGGTGTTATTCTGGTATTGTTCTAGCTATAATCTTATTGTTCCATTATTGCTTGTTAAATATTTTGTTCTGCATAATATAATTTATCTGGTATATTGCACGGACTCACCAAAGAGAGTGGCTTGGACTCTCCAACGAGAGTGACCTGGGCATTTCCTAGATGACGAATATGTGTAAGATGAATCAAAATAGAAGTGTGATCCAATGGAGGGGTGATCTATACAATAGTTTCTAGTGGGAGAAGCCACAGATCATGGAAGCTCTATTGGAGATGGACACGAAGCAACTCATAGCTACATCCTCTATGTGCCTATGATGGTGGATGAACTCAACCATTTTTTTTTCTATTTTGTTGGTAATGTAGCGACCTGATATATGTGGCCCACTACAGGGGACCTGGATTCTAACACTACAAGAAGAACACCTTGTTGCAAAGGTTTTTATGGAATATCCCTGAAAAACCTATCCTTTATATGTTTATAACATTGGTAGGTAACTAGAGGTTATTTTATCGGTGCACCTTTAAGGTACATATGTATCAATGCACTCAAACAATAAAGCATAGGTGTTTCAATATTCAAAAGAACTATCATAAGTTATAATGAAAATAGCACACATCGAATAAAGTGCACTGGTGTCGTTGAACATTATGGATCGGTGCGCATCTGTCGTCAGACACATCGCGACAGGGTAAATAAAAAAACCACCAAACTTATTTTCATTGTTATAATTCATCCCTTGCTTCCAAACTCTCAAGAAAACACTAATGCTCACCCTCTTTCCAAAGACGCCATGTTTATAATGCTCTACAACGCCTTGGATAGCTCCATTGGTAGATTCCACACATTTCCAAATTTTGGAAATTACCACGAATTTTCATTTCCTCTCAACGATGAAATCATTCTTCTTCGGGACATAAGAGGTCAGGTAAATTGTTTATTACCTTCCTATTTTCATTTTCATCCAATTAAAATTTGAATTTATCTTGAAATTTGGCATTTTTTTCATTTTTTTTCCAATTTTGCGTGGTGCACCTTAACACTTTGGCTTGCCCTGAAGCGGTGTGTCCCATGTTCAATTCACAGTAAGCACCACCCCTAGTACTTCTAATATAAATGCACACACTAGTGTCATTCAAGGAAGAGCACCACACTAAATTTTAAAAACAAAGTGGTGCGTCCTTTGAAATTCCCCATAACTGGCGCATAATTGGTTTCGCCCCGCACTGCTAAATTATTGATATATAAAATTTAATGCAGTGGTGAAACCATTTTAACCAAATGCATCAGTGTTGTTTACAAAACCACACTGAGATAGATATTGACTAACTTGACATAGCAAGGACTCCCCGAGATTGTCTGACTTGATATCGAGATAGATATTGGACTCCTCGTTCCTAGTGCTATATCCTTTACAATGCATTGTTGAAAAAAATGTCAGTGCTCCAATATCACGCTAGCATCGGTGTGTTAAGAGTAACACATTGCATCACTTCAGTTGCAATAAATCAATTTAACCTAGCGGTGTCCATATGTCCAACAAACGTATCGGTGTTTTAAAGAGATTGACATCGTGCCAAATTCTTCATAATCTATAAGCATGATGCATCTTATTCGATGGACCACTAAAATACGTGGCAATGCAACAATAAACGTGGAGCATCAATGTGTAAACTCCAAAAGTACGCACCGTGATAGGTTTTTAAAAATAAGCACCGTGGTTCGTCTTTTGTAAGGCCATGTTTTCGATGCATTAGTAAGACAATGCATTGCTAGGCATCATGTCGGTGCTCTCATAAAACTAGCACATCGGTTCTTTCAGTTTAGCAAAGTGCACTAGTATTTTGCACGCCATAAATTTTAGTGTTGTGGTGTGTCTTTGTTAACGAAATGAATCGGTACAGTTAAAAGAACTACACCAGGAAAATATAGTACGATTTCATGTTCCAGGGTGTTTCATTGGTTGTCTCGTTACCAGTGATCTATACAAGCCAACATAGCGCAAAGAAAAACGTAATGTCGATGCTACAATAACACGGTACCACCAGTGCATTCATATTAACACATTGCACCACTTAAGTTGCAATGAAAAATTTTATCCTAGAGGTTCCTTTAAGTAGAAAAAATGTACTAGTGTTGTAAAGAGAACAACATCGACCCAATTATTTCACAATTTAATGGTGCAATGTGCCTTATGGGATGCACCGCTAAAATACGTGGTGGTGCGACATGAAACGTGGCGCACCAGTGCATGTTAGTAACAACATCGCATGTTGGCGCTCTTTGTTTGATATAGAGCATCATTGGCAGGGTATTGATTATGTTTTAGTTGCACTGATTACTTTTTAAGATTTTTTTGCAAAAAAAATTAATTTAATATTTTTTTAAATACAAGTTATGTACATATGTGTGTGTTTTATAATTTCAATTTATTTGATATATATATGTGTGTATGTGTGTGTGTGTGTGTATGTGTGCCTAACAATATTTTTATGTGAATCGTAGACGACGATGATGAGAGGAGTAGCATCAACAACAATAGGTCGAGACACACACATTTGTGCATGAGTGGGAGGCCATGGAGAGGGAGAGGGAGTTGTTCCCTCGCCCTATTTCATAGCCAACACTTGCACTTTTGATGGATGTTTTCCTCCTCAATATTTATTAGGAGAGTACATCCCTCAGGGGGAACTTTCTGTTGTTACAACAATTGATTTGTCGTTGGGATCATGGGCAATTGGGGTTCAAGGTCTGTCTCGACCTGTGGTATCATCCCATGGAAGAGGATTTGTATTTCATCACTAGGTTGTCTATGAGGGAGACTTTTCCCTAGTTCCATAAGCTATTGTATGGTGTTGTAGTAGAGACCCAACTAACATGTGCAAAGATATGTCCATCTAGAGGTTCATTCCTCTTCGAAGTTCCAAGTTCCTCATGGTCAGCTATGGATACATTCATTTGGTAGAAAGGAGGTCAGGTGCCTATGTCTTATTCTCTCAGCACTGTCACAATATAGATATGATGGGTAGAGCATTAGTTTCTCTTTGTTGTGTTATGTAGACAGTTTAGTGCAGAGGCCTCAATTGATTAGGTGGTTGGATATTTTTTGAGACAATTTTGTTTTGATTAGATCATTATCACATCGTTTTACATGGGATGAGATTTTTCTCATTCACGTCAGAGTTATTTACACTATTTTTTGAGAGGGTTCATGCCACTAGGCCAATAGTACCACACTTTATTTTTAAGCCTATGCTTGATGCACATATGCGTGTGTGGGGACATTTGTTGCCTAAGAAGGGATAGCTCGAGTTTCTCATTACTCTGGTCAGTAGGTGATATGAAAACACCAAACAAGTTCTAATACCAAATTGATTTGAAATATCAATAAACTCGGATACCAATTCAACCCGAAAATCCTTAGATGTCAATTAGTTCATAAATATACATAAACATCCAACCATATTCGGGAAATTGAAGATCGAATTGACTATTTGCAAATAACATGTGAAAATGTTTATTTAACCATAAAACTTCATTAACTGATGAATATAATTTGTGGAAATAATAAGTGCCAAAATGGAGAGAAATAGATCGTTGTTATTAATTCTCAAAATGCCAAAAATTACAATAAATGGGCTTACAATTCCAAATTTGATGTCACTCTTCAATTATGTTTCTCAATCCCATAAACAGAGGACACTATTGAATTCCTTACGAAATTCTGAAAAAAAATAAAATAGTATAAACTAGACTATGTTCTGAACCAGTGCTTAAAGACCCTGTTAAGTACTAAAGATCTAAATACAAAATACATCAAAATAGATCCAAGAATAATATATGAAAACCACACTTTATTATAAGAAAACCCTTGAGGTAGGGAAACACCATACAATGGATCCTCTTATGGAAGGGATATTCTCCTGTTCACTTTCCTCTTCGAGGGGGTTTCCTCCTATTGAGCTACTACTCCAAATACAATACTTCTCTTTTATATCTCATTACATTGCTTGAATGCCTTTATATAGTGCTACCAACCACCTAAGACCATTCTAGAGGAAGAACCTTCTAGAAGTAGAACCTTCTAAGAAGTCATCTTACATTTATTATATCTAACTACCATAGTGGGTCTTATTTAATACTATAGTGGATCTAGTCCACCTTACATTGAATGGCCTCTACTATTATAACTATGGGCCCTCCGGGGCCCCCACTACCTCTCTAGCTACCTAACATTTCATCCCCCTTATGAAATCATTGTCCTCAACGCTTGTTATGAGGGTGTACAACCATATACCAGGGTCCCATGGATAAGTGTGGACC
>SNQJ01S0019448.1:156767-168349 GCA_010110895.2 Picea sitchensis | reverse complement strand
TGGGGTGGGGGGTGTTGAGCATAGGAATGGAGAAAGTAGCACGTGGTCGACTGCGTACCGCATGCCTGGAGTGGGGAAAGAGGACAAGACATGAGAGGAGAGGGGGGAAGCTTCAGGAAGGAGATGGAGGGGGAAGAGTGATGAGGGAAGGAGGCCTTGATCCTGTTGGTGAAGGGGTGACACGGGTGTTATAACTCTAATTTTCACCAGACATACTTACCCGACATCAGGCCATCTCATATGCCTTCTTTGCCAAAACAGTACTAAACTACTCTTCTTAAAAACACCCTTTTTAAAGGCTCACGTGCCCTTCTCCACCACTACAACCCGCGTGTACACTCTAGCTGACCCACTACAGCCCGCGTGTACCTACAAAAGCATGAAAAATGGAAAGTTGTTGACGAAACACACAGTTTTGGGTAAGTTAACTAAACCTTTTGACCATGCATGGCCAATCACTCGAATAAATACCTAGCTCCTTATAGCCTATAAAATAAGGGGTAGGGGTCCCATTTGAAAGAAAGGAAAAACATAGTAAAGAAACTCTACCCGAATTCGTATTCCCCTTTGCCCAAGATTTTGCAACCATTTTATGATTTCAATGAATAAGAGAAGTATGTGTGTTAGCAGTTGGTGCACAGTAAAAGAGGATCCCAGGACCAGGTTCGTGGGGCAGTGGCCGACTTCATCATTGTAAGTTGCTTTAGTGAAGTTAATAATAAAGAAGTACTTTTCCCGCCCCACCATATGAGGTTTTCATTGTTTATTGTGTACATGTCGATTAAATCTCTAACCCATTAATTCGTAGATCAAATGCATGTGGAGTTGTTTGTTTTTCTTTTGTGAATGCAGGTCAGCCTTGGGAGGAGAGTTGGAGTCAAAGAGTGACCAAGCGTGAAGAGGGATCGATACCAAACGCCGGAAACAAGGTATGTTCACTTGATCTTCTTAACTGTGTATTTTCTTAAGAATAATGGGAATTAGGTCTGGGATGATGGTAAAAAGTAGGAATCTTTAGGTCTTTTCTTCACACATGATAAAACCCTAAGTGCTAGTCCATAGGGGGATTTCCCACTCACAACAGAATTGGCGACCATACTGGGGACCTCTCGGGTTTTCTGGAGATACTTTTTGGTAGTTTTAAATTGGTTTCATCACCTTTTTTCTGAGTTTCTACAAGAGTTTGAGCTAGTAGGGATTCTGGTCTTCCATACCAGTATTCCCTGCTTTCTTTGCTTGGCTGCATTTTCTTTTCGGGAAGTCACAGAGGTACACGCAACCTGTATAAGGCTTGCATGCATGTACACGCACCCAACCTTCACACAGCCCGTGTGGACACGCTAGCTAATGAAGTGACAGTAGCGTGGCTAGGTTCCGATTTTTTTTATTAAAGAGGCAGTCATCCTCTTCCCTATCAGAAGTGATCCTTCTCAGGGTTTTTTTGAAACTCATTCTAGTCTCTGGTTTTGCAGTTTGTAGCTTAGGTACCACCTCAGATTGGTTTTGTTCTATGAAATTTTCCTTGAATTGTTTTTTCTTTTCTGACAAAGTAAGTTTTCGAGTCTTGAAGAGATTCTGGTTCTCAATACCAATAGTCTCTGCCAGTGCTTGATTGCTTGTATTTTCATTTTTGAAGAGTTGCAGAGGTACACATAGCCTGCATAAGGTTTGCATGCATGTACATGCGCTCTGACCTTACACAGGTCATGTGCACACACTGGCTGTTGAACTGTCAGCAATGTACATGTTGAGAAAATTTTTGTTTAAGAAGAGGCAGTCATCCTTTTCCTTATCAAGAGTTAGATCTCTCAGGGTTCTTGGTCTCTGTCATAACAATCGACAACTTAGGTTTGATCACAGCAATAACTTTCCTTTTCATTAAAAAAAATTCCGTAAATTTTTTTCTTTCATAGGGTTTTTAGACAAGTGTGAGAGTCTGCTTTCATCAGTGTGTGTGTTATTGTCAGTAACTCTTAGCGATCCGCGCTTAGGCTAGAAGTTTTCTTGGTCTTAACTTGTCGTCATTTTTCCTTTTTTCTTTGGGAGCATTAAAAAAAAAAAAACTCTTTTATTTCTTGGTTTGCATAAGTAACCAAGAAAAGTTTTTCTTTCATAAGTTCTTGGTTGTTTACTTAGGACAATAAGTAGCTTGTAGTCGAGAGAAATCCTGTTTTGAGTTTACTATTCAAAGATCTTAGAAAAAAATTTAGTTTGAAAAGTCGATTAAGAATTGTGTCAAGAAGAAGTTATTTTGTTTCCAGCTTTCTGTTTATCTTTTTTATCGTCTCTCAAAACATCATTAGTTTCACTTTCATAACCTTTGACTTAAGACAAGCCATAAAATATTAACGATTAATTAAAATAAACTAGACTTTATGTTTGTAGGGTCCATCAATTAGTCTAGGCTAGAGCCTTGATTTAGGTTGGAGAGGAAACTCTTCAAGGTTGCAAAACATACATAAGAGTCTTTGCTAGGGAGTGTTAAAAGTCCAATATCGTGAAAGTTATCTGGGACCCCCCTCTAACACAGGGGCTAAACTCAAGGTCACGTGTGGAAAGGTAGTGGAGATACCCCTCCAAAGCCGGACCAAGCGTAGTGGGGAACACATATAGAGGGCTTGTTTTGGGATTCCGTCAATTGCATTTGCCACGAAGCTTCATGGGTCTCGAATCTGTTCGAGGTCCTCAGTTGTCTTCTAGACCACTTGCTTTCGATACCCTTGACAATTTTTGGGCTTAATACCCTGCTCATTTCGGTCCACCTGACTGTCGACTGTACCCGCCTGGTGACTGTTCACGCGCTGGCAACCTAGTTGCCAATTTTTTGAGGGACTTACACAGGTGACTGCAGGGGTAGACCGCGGTACCTAGGACAGACATCGGGCCACACTCTGTAGAGTATACCCGAAGGGTGATTCCGTGTTNACCCTTGACAATTTTTGGGCTTAATACCCTGCTCATTTCGGTCCACCTGACTGTCGACTGTACCCGCCTGGTGACTGTTCACGCGCTGGCAACCTAGTTGCCAATTTTTTGAGGGACTTACACAGGTGACTGCAGGGGTAGACCGCGGTACCTAGGACAGACATCGGGCCACACTTTGTAGAGTATACCCGGAGGGTGATTCCGTGTTCGAGTTGCACTTGCACCAGTAATTTTCTCTAGTGTTGGTTGTTGTAACTGTTCTTCCAAATAGTTTAGTCATTGCTTGTTTTATCTCGTAGGGACTTTTTCTAGTGTGTGTTGTTTTTGAACTAATAGAAAGTCGTAGTGTGTCTTTGATCTTCTCACATAGTGGAGGATCACGAGATCCGTCGATCATGAAGGCTTCTTGTCCTGCCACCGATTACACTGGAGCCACCCCCACCACCACTAAGGCGAAAGCTAGACCAACAAGGGTATTTTGAAGCGACTGGGTCACAGGAAACTGTGTCCGACCAACATCCAGAGGAACCAACTACTTCAGACCTTGGAACGGAATCTCTCGGTCCACCTGAAACTCCAAACACTAATCTTTCGATGCCCATCATCATACATATTTATCCTTACGAGTGCCAGACAGTGTCACACACAGCAATGTAAACAAATGTTTCCACTTCTTCTGAGAATTCTTCTATTCCCACTACGACTTTCACCACAGGGGGTGTTCCACCTCCTAACCCACCGTCGTCGGTCTGAGCCACCATGGTCTCGACTACCTCTACCTCTAGCAGTGTTCTGATCCTGTCTTTGGTGGCAGCCACTACTCCTTTCACACAGAGTGTAACATGCCCTTCGTTCTCATACGAGATTCCTAGCTTAGGTACAAGCCCTGTACTATCCTACTGCACTTTACATAATTTAGTTCTAGGGGCAGGGAGCTCTAACGCTCCTCTGCAAGGACCCATGGGGGGCACTTCATATCCCTTTAATGCTTTCCCTTATGGGGGAGGTCATATACCTCCTTCGTCCCCTTCACTCGGCGGTATCCACCAGCAATCCACCGGGCCAAACACACACCATAGTTCCTTTGGAGCAGGGAGTCAAGGACCACCTTCTCATTATATGTTGGTAGGTTCAACACCATTTTCTTTGTTTGGTGTGTTTGGTAACAATGCTTTCTCGTCAGCTTCTTTCCCGACTAGGGGAAACCCCAGGTACGGACAACCTAATCCTATGCAAGGTACTATTCCTACACATGGGGAAAACCCAGGAAGTTCTTCCGCATTAGGACCTTGGAATTCTTGTCAGGGATCAGTTCCCTCGTCAGGAATGTCGATTTGGGGCAATTATTTTCATAACCAATGGAACCCTGGGCAAGGTGCAGTACCTATGCCCGTGGGATCGGCATGGGGCAACCCTTCCCAAAGTCCTCCGAATGTAATGCACACCCAACCATCTATGTCCTATTTTGGAAAACAGCCGATGATGTCTCCTCAAACACAAAATCTGTACATTGGCCATGTCCATGGTTTTTACCAGAACCCCGACCAACAACCCAACTTTTCCTGGAAACTTGGTGTCAATCAAACTCCAGGCCCCTTTTTCCATGTTTATCACCAACAACCCAAACTACCTTTCCTGGCAACCTTGCATTTGCCAGACTTAACAAGGTTGTTGAATGACCCTATCTATCACGATCCGCGTTGACCTCCTATGTAGATGAAGTTTCCTTCGAACATACCAAAGTTCAAAGCCAAGCCTAACGAAGATCTAGGAGATCATGTGACTAATTTTCACCTTTGGTGCTCATCTAATTCGTTGAAATAGGACTTCGTAAAGTTGCGATTGTTTCAATGTACTCTCATTGGGAGTGATGCAAAATGGTACATTGAGCTTGACCACTCAAGATACTCTTCCTTCGGTGAATTGGCAATGGCTTTCCTAAACCATTTCCAATTACTTGTGAGATACGATGCTAGCACATAATTGTTGGCCAATTTCGAACAGACGAAAGCGGACCATATCTCTGATCACATCCAAGAGTGGAGATGCCGGAAGAGTTTGATTAAGGTGCCAATCCCACCAGCATTCCTGCTAGAGTGGTTCCTTGAGTCTTTGGTCCCACAGTTATCGAAAGATGTCGCAACGTCGGGAGTGTTTTCTGAAGAAGATGAAATCATGAGAGCTCAACAGCTTGAGCTAATCTATTCTCAGTCTGGTCTACTGTAAGAGATTTTTCCAAATGTGCCACGATCAATACTTGATAAAACCAGACAAAGAGCTAAACCACATGCCGATGGTATTGTTGGTTTAGCACAAACAAAACCCGTTGAACAACTCATGAAACAATTGCAGCAATTGTCTATCCAACATACAACGACCAAACAGATTATTGTTCTAGCTGCTCTCCCTACCCAAACTTCAGATGCACACAGTGTGCAATCGACAAATCCAAAGGCCACCCAACAACTTGATGGAAAGAAAAAAAAATGTAAGAAGGGTAAGGGGGATAAGAAACCCACTAATAATGTTGGCAGGGGAAACACTGAAAAAAGGAAGTCGATATATCTATGTAATCTATGTGCGGAAGACCACCCAACTCACCAATGCCCTCGGCTTGCAGAGGCCCAAAAGTTATTTTCACAACAACAACATGTTGTGTTAACAAACCCTTTTCAACATGGTCAAAATCTAACTCAAGCCTCTACAAGTGCGGAAGGGGGCAGTCAAGGATTCCCTTCGTCTTCAAACAATCCTGCATCCGCGAATGTGTATACGATGAAAGGTGATTCCTATATATTGACTAGAGCACATGATTACAACAAGCCAAGCACCTTTGAGAAAGGTAAAGAAGTTGAAACCCCATCTCTTCCTCTCCAGATCGAGAAGACGTTGGGAGAAACCATGACACGCATCCCAAAAGGTGCGTTTAAGAAAGCTTCTCACAACCCAAATGCAAGGGTCGCCCAGAACTACTCTGTGGTGGAGGATTTGTCTCAAACCCCTTGTGCGATGTCTGCTTTGGAAGTCATCCAAAGCTACCCTTCCCAGAGAAAGGCTTTGTTAGCCGCTTTAGGATCAACCGAGACTTGTAATCCGGGTATGATCATGCTTGATACGACTGACTTAAAACCTCGTCTTCCTTACCACGTAGCATTCCAGATAGTCGTGGCTTACACCACGAAAACTTTTACTGGGAACATTTTCCGCATGGTGGTTGATGAGGGTGCCTCAACATGCGTAATGTCTTTGGCGGGTTGGAAGGCCATTGGCCAACCCATTTTGTCTCCGTCACCTACTCTTCTTACCGCTTTCGATGGTCGTTCGTTCCGACCACATGGCATTATCCCCTCTTTTCCCGTGCAGTTAGGAGGGAAAATCGTGTGTGTCAAGGTTGAAGTGGTCGATGCATCTCTCAACTACAATATCTTGTTAGGAAGGAGTTGGACCTATGCTATGAAAGCAGTAGTCGCTAAAGTTTTCTGGGTCTTGTTGTTTCCACACGAGGGAGGGATTGTGACCATTGATCAGTTGTCTTTCTCCCGTCCTGACCCTTCATTGGGGGCATCCACGGTCCCAGTGATCGATAACACTCAACCCGGCGTCGTCAACATAGGGATTGGTTTGTGCCCACCTTTGATGGGCACTTTCGATTACCCACCTCATTAAGGGGATGTTAAGTTCATATCTGACCACCATAAGGTTGAGGTTTTCCAAGTTTCATCATTTCGCACGACTTACTTCAATGATCTGTGGATTCGTCCTCCCCCATCGACCATGATGGAAGGAACATGGCACCATGGTATGTATGTTCCCTTGTCCACGGTAGAAGTAACGTACTCTTTAGTCCAGCAAGATTTCGTCGACCCCGATCCAACTCCCGCACAAGAGTTAGATCCGATTCTAGAGCCTATTTGGGCTCAAGGTTCCTTCGCTGATACAGATTCTTTAGACTTAGTCTTTCCCTCAGACGAAGAAATCATGGAAGCAATGACTAGTTTGGACAAACCCTGGGATGATATCCATCATAGATCTTACTTCCTCCCAGAGTTAAGTAGAATTGAGGCAGGGGAATTCACCTTGACTATGACTGGAGATAGGTCTTGTCCTATTAATCCTTTGGCTACACATGTTGTTTATGCCAAGGGTAATATTGCAACCATCACCAAAACTATACCTATAAACATCTCTAGAACCCCTAGCATCGTGGAGAATTTTTTCATTGGAGCTAACTTCTCCCCCGAAGAGATTCAAATCTATACAGATTTATTTAAGGAATTTCGCGATGTTTTTGGTTGGTCTTATGAGGAAATTCCAGGCATCGATCCAAAAATTGTTGAGCACGAAATCATGACTTATCTTGAAGCTAAGCCGGTTCGGCAGAAGTTTCGTCCAGTTAATCCTAAGAAAGAAGTAGCTATTAAGGTTGAAGTGGAGAAACTTCTCAAGGTAGGTTTTATCTACCCTATCCATTTGACCCAATGGATGTCAAACCCCGTGCCGGTTAACAAAAAATAGGTTCGATTCGCGTATGTACATACTTCTGTGATTTGAACAAGGCCTGTCTAAAAGATAATTTCCCCACACCATTTATTGACCAGATAGTCGATGAATGTGTAGGTTGCGAGGCCTTTTCTTTCATGGGTGGGTTTTCGAAATATAATCAGATACAAATCAAACCCGAAGACCAACACAAAACAACATTCATTTGTCCATTGGGTACATTCGCGTATCGTATGATGCCATTTGGTCTGAAAAATGTTGGCACTACCTTTCAGCGGGCCATGTCTTTTTCTTTCCATGATCTCAAACATATCGTTGAGGCCTACTTATATGATTTAGCATCATGCTCTCGTAAGAGAACTGATCACCCCACACACCTCTAACTTATCTTTGAGCGATGTTGCTACTTTCAGATTCTCTTGAATCCCAACAAATGGAGTTTTTGCGTGACGTCGGGCTGTCTCTTAGGTTTCATAGTTTCAACAATAGGGATCATGGTCGATCCTCTCAAGGTTGAGGCAATATTTCAATTGCCTCTGCCATGTACAATCCTTCAACTTCAGAGTCTACAGAGAAAAATGAACTTTTTTTTGTGTTTCATCGCAAAATATGCCAAGATTACAAAGGGATTTATGCGCTTACTGAAAAAATACATTCCTTTTCATTGGGAGGATTCCTCCCAACGCTCCTTCGAAGCGTTAAAACATGCCCTCACAACTGCCCCTCTGCTTCGACCACCCAATTATAACAAAGATTTCTTATTATACTTGGTTGTAGCAGAGTCAACCATCGGCATGGTCTTAGTTCAGGAGGATGATTTACTCTTAGAATATGTGATTTATTACCTGCGTTGAGGCTTGGTTGGACCAGAACTCAATTATTCTCATATCGAAAAACTGGCGTTGGCAGTAGTCCATGCTGTCCAACGGTTCCGTCATTATGTTTTGTTTTGCAAGACCACCGTCATTGCCATTGTGAATCCGTTTCAATACGTGTTGACACGACGTGTCATCGACGGAAATATCAGTAGATGGATAGTTGTCCTCTAGGAATTTGACTTAGATTTTGTTTCAGTGAAATCCAAAAAGTCCCTGGTATTTGTAGAACTCATCTCGGAACTTCCGGTCGAATCCGGTGATGTTATGCCCGGAGAGTTGCCTATTAGAGGAGATATGTTTTTGATCGCATCTTTAGATCCCTGGTATGGATATATACTTGTCTATCTCCAGACTTTAAAGTGACCTCCTTCTGCTTCTCGCGATGAACGTCGTCGTATACGCCATCAGGCTAAGAACTCTCTCATACTCGAAGACACATTGTATCGTTGAGGTGTAGATTGCATCCTTCGTCGGTGCCTCACTCATGCAAAAGCATAAGTAGTACTTAACGATTGCCACATTAGAGCATGTGGCGATAATTTTTCTGGGTTGCCAACAACCCAAAAGATTTTATGAGCTGGTTACTTCTGGCCGACACTAATCAAAGATTGTATCGCATCATTCAAGAAGTGCCACTTGTGTCAAATCTTTTCATGGAAGATGAGGGCACATCCTGCTCCCATGTTTCCTGTCATCATCGTTGGCCCCTTAACCAAGTGGGGGATTGATTACACTATCTGCAACCCTCCTTTAGCAAGGGGGCACCATTATATCATTGTAGCAGTAGACTACTTCACCAAGTGGGTCAAAGCTATGCCAACATTCAAAGATGATGGCAAGACTGTCGCCCTCTTTTTGTTTAACCAGATTATAGCATGGTTCGGTGTCCTGAGAGAGATTGTCACTGACCATGGAAGTCACTTTCAAAACACAATGATGACCAAGTTAACATCAAAGCTTGGGTTGAGGCAAGAACATTCGTCACCCTACTACCCTCAAGCGAATGGTCAGGTGGAAGACGTCAATAAATATCTTAAGACCATCCTACAGCGAACGATCAATTCGGCCAAGTAAAATTGGCATTTGATGTTATACTCGACAGTATGGGCCTATCGAACGTCTGTTAAGACTGCAACCAGTTTCTCACCTTTTCAACTTGTTTACGGGTTGGAAGTAGTCTTTCCCATAGAATGCCAGATCCCATCTTTAAAGTTGGCCATACAGTTATTTTTAGACACTTCATCGCTTGAAGAGTGGTTATTATATCTCGAGCAACTCAATGAGCAGCGTCATGATGCGACCTTAGCTAACGAAGCTCACAAACAAAAATTCAAGTGTCAGTATGATCGGTCCGTTCATCCTCGGATTTTCTCGGAAGGAGACCTTGTCCTGGTCTATGACCAAGATAATGACCCCCTAGGGGCAGGCAAGTACAAACCCATGTGGTTCGGACCTTTCATCGTAAAAGAGGTTCTAAAAAAGGGCGCTTATTGTCTGGTAGATTTTGGGGGAAATGCTTTGGTAGAGCCTAGAAATGGGCTCTACCTCAAGAAGTATTACTCCTAGGTAGGTCACCTTGGGTAACTTTTTGTAACATATGTATAGTCTTTGTACTATTAGTTTTTGGTTTCTTTTGGTTTTATGAACGTGTCATTTTTTATGTTATATTTTATCACTATGGAAGATGTCAAGTGAATCAGAGGTGTTCATTGGATACGCAGACGATGCTAGCCGACTAATCTGAAAAATAGGGGGCTAACTTGTTTTTCTATGCAAGCACCCTCTACTCCATTAAAATATAAACTACAGGACCTTGCTCAATGTCTTAGTTGTGCAAGAGGTTTTATGTGTCAAGTTCATCCTTCTTTTAAATGTTTATGTGTGAGGAATTTTTTCAATGGTTAAATATGTGGTTTTAATAAATACACAACAAACATAACTTTCAGTAAAAAAACCAACAAACTCACAACAATAACAAGATGATAAAGGAGTTCACCCCCAACTGGGTTACATCTACTTGAGCCTCCATCAATGGACTAGGCTCTCTGGGATTAGTTTGTCAAAGATTATTTTACCAGATTTTTCTCAACTCCAATGGATTTACTGACTGACCATTGGGTTCAAAATACATAAAAACCCCAAAAATGACTAATAGAACTCTGAAAACGGACCATGGCTCATCCGTGCATGACCTCTTCTACATGTGGCCTTGAGCTTCCCTGAGATTTCTTGTGGTAAAAACACCTATAAAAGTCCTCAAATTCCTCTGAAACCTATCTCAATGTGTTTAGAGAATAACAATTAGTCAAAAATGACTATTCAGTCACAAAAAATAGACTTGGGCTCATCTGAGCATGGCCTCCTTCAATGGTGGCCCTAAGCTCCCTAGAGCTCCTAAAACTTCAAGGTAGAAAAACCTACAATAGAAGTCTCCAAATGGATTTGAAAACAGTTCCAATGGATTCAGAACATCCAAAAACCCCTAGCTGGGCTTTTTCGACACCTCATTTGGCAAAAAAATGAAGAAGTTAGGCCTTCTGCCATTTTCCTCCTCCAAGTTTGTTGTCTCTAGTTCGCCAAAACGCATATGTGTGTGAGTAACCTAGCTTCTAGGTGTTTCCCATGCCTAAACCCATCACACGCGCACATTCCCACAAAATGCACCAAAATGTAGAACAGTTAGGGAACTAAGCCCCCGAATCACAGAGGTGTTGGGTGCATGGGGGCCATGTGGCCATGTCACACACATAAAAAGGGCTACGTTGCAACTTTGCTTGTGGGATTGACAAGTGTCAAGAGCATGGATGCACCAAGTGTTGGGTGAATGGAGTTACGCTAACCATTTGAAAATGTGCACGTGAATGTGTGGAGTCGGGTCATATGGATAGGCACCCAAAACCAAGGGTTGGGGCTAAGCCCTAACCCAGACCTCGCGCCCAAACTCACTATAGTGTTAATTTAAATAAATTTAAACACATATATACAACAAGGAACACTGTGTGGTGCACTGGTCAGGAGGACATTGCCAAAGTGCTTGGTTTGTGGTGGAGGTCCGGGGTTCGATCCCCACAGACTCCATAAACTTTTAAACAAACAACCAAATTACGGTGCCACGTGGCACCACCCCATTTTCCAACTAAATGCCATGTGTCGAAACATGATTCATCCACATCTTCCAACTTCCAACTCAGCACTGACACATCATCTCTTGCCATGTCACCTATTCCATGTCAATGTTTCCACGTGTCATATCATACACTTGCCACGTCATCATGTACG
>SNQJ01S0019448.1:126756-152722 GCA_010110895.2 Picea sitchensis | reverse complement strand
ATTCATGTGGAGTTCTTTGTTTGTCTTTTGTGAATGCAGGTCAGCCTTGGGAGGAGAGTTGCATTCAAAGAGAGACCAAGCATGAAGAGGGATCGATACCAAACGCCGGAAACAAGGTATGTTCACTTGATCTTCTTAACTATGTATTTGCTTAAGAATAATGGGGATTAGGTCTAGGATGATGGTAAAAAGTAGGAATCTTTAGGTCTTTTCTGCATGCATGATAAAATCCTAAGTGCTAGTCTGTAGGGGGATTTCCCACTCACAACAATAGGCCCGAGTGCTTTTAGGGGAGCCAAACATTAGAGAGAGTTTGGTTGGTGCAGAGACTGCTATGTTCTAGAGTTTTTGCAGCTTTTTCCATTTTGTCTGCCTCTGTGTTTTGCTTTCACAAAATATGATAGAAGCTCAAACGAGCAAAAATTTTCTTAAATGAATTGATTGCCGCAGATATGCTTTGGGGAGGTTCTTTTGTCAATCTGGGTATCCCTCTCAAATCCTTTATGACAATTTCAGAGTCCCCCAAAACTGTTAGAGCTTGAATGCGCAGGTCCTAAGCTAGTTTGAGTCCCATATATGTGACAAGGAGCTCTGCTTTGTTGTTTGACATCCTTCCCAGTCCCCAGGCGTAATCGGTCAATTTGTTTCCCTCGGAATCGTATATGACTCCCCCCGCACCTGCCACCCCTAGGTTTCCTGTTGCTGCCCCATCAAAGAAAAGGAAATAAGAATGTTGTTGTCTTTTCCAAGATGCAAAGTTGTTGTTGTCAAGACGCAGTTGCCAATATTGTTGCTTGGGGGCCTGCTTTGGAGTTCTTGCAAAGTTCTGCAGGGGTCCCCTTATATAGGTGACCCATTCTTCTTCTCTTGGATCCAAGGTGCCTGGGGGGTCGAAGCCTACTACTTTGGTGCTAAAGACTTCTGAGATTAATCTGCATGCCTTTACAAAGATGCTTTCATTGAGGGGAGTTTCCCACGTAAGGTGGCTTGATTGTGTGCTAACCGTATCTCCCACACAACAAATTTGGGGATTTGTTTCCAACTGAGAGTGATTATTATTATTATTATGAAAGATTCTAAATTAATAAAACTACATAAAAGAAAAAAAAATAAAAAAATCAATAACTAATAATTAATTATTATTAAAAGATAAGAAAATTGATTAAGATAAAATAGTAAGAATAAAGAAAGTGCAAAGTAAAAATCAATAATATTAAAGGAATTAAACAACATAAATAAATAAGTTAATTTAAAAAAAATAAAAAATAAAAGGTTAAATTAAATAACCAAACTTTTAATTAGAAGGAAATTATTTATTAAATTATTAAAGTTAACACTTGATGAATAAAAGTATTTAAAGTTAAAAGAATAAACAAAATTCTCTATGAAAGAGGACTTCTACTAAATGAAAAAAAAAAACAAAAAAAACAGTTGAATAAAGGATAAATGCCTCGAAGAAGATTAAAAAGATGGATTTGAAGAGAGTTAAGGCATTATATTTATCAAAGTAATTATAGAGAAAGTAAAAGGGGTAAAAACCTTAAGAGAATAAGAGGGATAAAAGGAAAGGTTAGGAAGGGCAATAAAATTTGTCTAATGATGAGGATGGACTTACAAGAATCACCCCGTTCTCAATTAAATTGTAAAGATGTTTTTTAATTTTAACGGTTTTCCTAGTAATGTGTGATGAATGATGGGAGTTGATGCCAATATTTTGTTTTGATCAAAACAATTGAGGTGTCTGGTATTATAGGAATGCTCTGTGATTGTTGATTTAATAAGGTGGTTATGAAATGTGTCTATTATATGTTTCTTGAGATTGGTTTGGAGAGAGCTATCAATTTGGTTGATGTGGGATTAGCCATAGGATTCCAAGCTCTTCAATAACCTTAAAATTTATTTCATTTATTTAATATTGTTTGGGATAGATGAACACATCCCTCACACCCGGGTTGTAGAAATGCGCCTCTCCACGCAAAAATATTCACATACAATATCATCTCATATATACAATAGAATCTATCATATAATCTCATATAAAATATTATCTCATATAATATATGATATAAAAATTCAACATGGTATCAGAGCGAGACTGAGCTTGACTCCCTCACAGGAGGGCCCAGGAAAATGAGAGTAGAGTAAAGTGTTGGGAGTGTTAAAATTATGGGGTTGTTACAATATATATGTACAACATATTGGTTTTGTAGTGTTTAAAGTAACTCCATGGCGAGGGTTGTGAAAGGGGGAGACCACACAACTACTATTTGCGAAGGTTTAAACAACTATTATCGAACATCCAACGTGGAGGAAATTAGATGCTTGGAGGGCATGGTGTCGACTGATGCGGACTGGGTGGAGTGGATTGGGTGGAAATTTCAGCAGGGAATCCAACATATGTTGTCAGCGAACCTGGGATGGTGATGACAGAGGGTTTTGTGGGTTCGGAAGATATGTTGTCAGTTGAGTGAGGTTCGAGGTTTACTCCCACGAATGATTTGTCATTTTCTGATGGGCTGGACTTCTCTATGGGTTTGGATGTTAGTTCCACAAGGAGAGACTTTGGGGTTGTGGGGCATGATTTGGAGATGTTCCCAGTCTTAGGGGTTTTTGGTTTAGGTGGAAGTGGCCTCAGTATTGGGGACTTGGTTGAGGGGGGAAGTTGGG
The DNA here is from genome assembly GCA_010110895.2 of Picea sitchensis. Classification (NCBI taxonomy): domain Eukaryota; kingdom Viridiplantae; phylum Streptophyta; class Pinopsida; order Pinales; family Pinaceae; genus Picea; species Picea sitchensis. Next base: position 150,055 of record SNQJ01S0019448.1, on the reverse strand, counting down.
GGTCATCCCCAAAGGCATCATTAGGGCTTAGTAACAACATTGTTTTTTCTCTGTCATATGTTCTTGTTGATGTGGACAGTAACCTTAGAGGAGTGGTGAAGGAGGTGGGTGACTCCATAGGGATTGAAGTGAAAGGCAGGGAGGGTAGGGTGCATGGACCCTCATTGGAAATCCCCTTTCTCTACAACTTGTTCATTGAAAGGACTTCAAAGCGATAGAAGGGTGTTGGGGGTAGGAAAAATTCTACACGCAAAGGAACTCAGTGTGCTCATGACAGGAAAAGTTCTAAACGCCTGGTATTTGGGGATGATGTAGATATGGATAGGGTGTTGGAATTTTCTGAACAAGAAGTGGTCGATAGAGTTAGGGTGAAAAAACTGGGTATGGCCTTCTTGAAGGAATGGGTCATTTCAAATTGGATTATAGATATTTCAAAGATGCCACTCATCCGACTTTTGGAAATAGTTTGGTTTGCATTTATTTTCTCTTCTAGGGAGGATGTAAACTGGGTTTTTCTGAAAGTTTGGAGTATGGCAGGGACGCCTATTTTTCTCAAAAGCTGGACTCCAACCTTTTATGCCAAAAAGGAGCGGGTGGATGAGGAATCCATATGGGCTTGTTTGTCGGGTCTTCCTATGCAGTTCTGGAACTCTGTCAAGCTTGCAGCAATTTGGAATAAGCTGGGAAGTTTCATTGAAGCAGACATGTATTTTGAAGAGTGAGGTCATATGTCGGTGGCTAGGATTCTGGTGTGGCTTGATCTTCAACCAAGTCTTCTTCGGGATTTATTTATTGAATCGTCATCTGGGTATTTCATTCAGACCTTAGACTATGAAGGTATTCCCTTCATACGTCACAGGTGTCATGTTTATGGTCACGGGGTTGCGGACTGTACTTTACCATTCAAAGGAAAATCTCGCTTCAATAATGGAGACGAGTAGCCAACTAAACACGCGAGACCATTTTCGGATGTGAGATTGGAGGAAGGTGGATTTGAGGCAGTGACAAAGGAATTTCCTACTGAAAAGGAAAGCTCGGAGACCCCCACTCTCCCAGTGGAAAACGTCTCGGTCCCTCTAATTGTGGAATCGAAAAAGATTTTTCATCAAGCTGCGAAGGTGATCTAGGGGATCAAAAAATGCTCAAAAATCAAAGTGTTCATAATTTCTCGAAAACAGATTCATTGCGTAGATCTCGTCCTCACGATCCCAATGCAACTTGGCCAAGTTCAAACAAATATTTTATGCGAGAGATATCGCGTTCTGTCCACTTTTCCAAACAGGCAAAAAAATGTTGACTATACACAGTCCGTACAACCCATACAAGATGATTGTGCAGACCGTAATGATGATGTGGCAAGGGGACTGTAATGCTGAGTTGGAAGATGCTAACGTGGAAGCTGTTGAGTTGGCAGGGTTCGTGGCCCAATCTGGTGCTGACACATGTCATTTAGAAGGTGAATGGAAAGGTTCGATGTGGCCCAGCCAGGGGCTACCAAGTGGCACCTCGTCATTGGTTATCGGTGTAAAATTTTGTTGGAGTCCAAGGGGGTCGAACCTAGGACCTTTGACAGTGGCATAGTCTTGGCATAGGTTGGGCTACCAACCCACCCACTTTTGGTACTTAACTGTATAGTGTTAAAACTTATATTTACATTTTCACTATGTTTCATTTAGCGGGGGTCCAGGCCGGGGCTTGGCCCCAGCCCATGATCACTACACCTTACCACCATTCCATATGACCTTTACGCACATATTAACCAATGACTAGCCAACAGGGCACAGATTTGTAGGTCGACACTAGGCCACATGAGTCCATGTGACCGACACCTCCGCCCATTAAGGTGCCTATCCCTCTAACTATTTGACAATTGCACCCACGATCCAAAATAGTGCACATGCTAGGTTTTYGGCACGGGAAGCACATAGAGGCTAGGTTTAGTTTTGATAGAGTGTGTTTTGGTGAGCAGGTACAACAAGCTATCGGGGAAAAACTTCCAGGAAGTGTATTTTCTCCATTTTTTGGCCAAACCAGGAGCARGAAGAGCCCAACTAGGGGTTTTTGGAAATTCTGGAGCCATTGAAGCTATCTATTTTGCATTTTGAGCATTGTAAAACACCGATTTTGACACTTTTAGCATTAATGAAAATGATCCATTGGAAGTTGGACTAGGAGATGTAGGCCAAGAGAGGGGTGAACTCCTTTATCATTTTGTTGTGTTATTTGCTTTCTTATGATGGTTGTTTATGTCTACTTATGCTACTCATATTAAGTAAAAAAAACTCATTAAGTTTATGTGTTTGCAACTTGATCCAATTGCTAAAATCACATAGCTATTTCACTTGCAAATTTGTGCACACAAACCCTTTTCATTTTCAGATCAAGTTGGTATTAGAGAAAATGTTTTTGAAGTTTTTCTTGTTTGCAAGTGCTTCTTTTCTGATGCTTACAAGGTTGAAGCTCACAAGAGGAGAAGGTAAACCTGTAGATCCAATTTCTCAACTTTCAAGAAGGAGAACCACACATTCACCTCAAACTTCAAGGAGGTATTCACCAAGTATGGCTCATGAGGAGAGTCATGAAACTCTTACTTCAGAAGATGAAACTTTAAAAAAAGATTTTTATGATATGACATAAATGGTTAAAGTTTTATTTGAAGAAAGGAATGCAAGTTTGCAAGGTGAAAGCTCAAATCCTCCAAGAGGTAATGAAGATAGTGGGGATAAAACCCCAAAAGGAAATTGAGGGAATGGTGATTATCCACCTCCTTCACCTCCATCTTCCACTTCTTCTACCATTTCACAACCTTCTCCAAATTCTCCAAAATAAAATGGTAAAATTCCTCCACAAACTCCTTTTCTTAAGATTGATATTAAGTTTTAATTTCCTATGTACAATGGAGAGGTAAATGCTAAGAAATTGGATAACTGGATTTGTCAGATTGAAGTGTATTGTAGGATACAAAGAATCAAAGATGATGAAACTAAGATTCAACTTGCTTCTCTTAGATTGGAAAGTGCAGTACTCATTTGGTGTGAAGCCAAAACTCAAGAGGACATGAAGAAACATGGTAAAGTTTTATCCTCTTAGAATGATTTTATGGTTGCACTTAAAAGGCAATTTAATCCATTAGAATACATGCAGAAAGCTATTATGGATTGGAAAAATTTTAGACAAGCTAAAGGGCAAAGTGTGCAAATCTACACTCAAGAATTTAGAAGAAGAGCTTTGATTTTGGGTATAGATTTATCTTCTCAAGAAACATTACTCAAATACATTGGAGGATTGCATAGCTACTTGAGACACACAATACTTATTTTTAACCCTACAAATATAGATAAAGTATGTGTACATGCAACTCATTTGGAAGCAAGAGGGAGGAATGAACCTCAAGAGGGAAACAATAATCCATTTGTTAAGGGAGACAAGGGAAAGAGGAAATTCAAAGGAAGTGGAAGAAAGAATGCTTCAGTCAAGAAAGAGGGAGAGAAACAGTCATGTAAACATTGTTCAAAATATGGCCATGATGAAGACCATTGTTGGAAACTTCATCCTGAAATGAGACCCAAAAAGTTCAACAACAAAGGGAAACCAAAGATTTCTGCAACTAAACAACATGATTTAGGTTCTGATTTGGGGGATGAAACAAAAATTACAGCCATGGGTTTTCAGGGTAAGGATTCTATTTCAAGTGCTAGTTCTTCAAATAGTAGCCTCAATGAAACTCAACATGAAAAATAAAGAATATAGATTTTCCACATAAGGGTTATTTCAAAGCATACCAAGATAGATACTCTTTTTGACACTGGATCTCAAGAAAACCTCATATCTGAAGACACTGTCAAGAAATTGCATTTGGAAACTACTCCTCATCCTTAACCATATCCTCTAGGATGGATATGTGACAATGCCAAATTGTGTGTGATAAGAAGATGTAAACATAGATTTTCCATCACTGCAAACTTTATAGATGAGGTAGAGCTTGATGTTATTCCATTGGATATTTGTGGTATTGTGTTGGGAAGCCCATATTTATATGATAGGAGAGCCATCTTTCATCATCATGAGAAAAAATATCATTTGTTTAAAATGGAGTTGAGTACATTGTTAGAGCACATACAAAGAAGATGAATTTGTCACTTGTAAATGTTGGACAAATGAAGAGATTAGTCAGTGCTAGTAAGAACTTTRCACTCTTGATGATCAAACCCAAAGATGATGCTGAAAAATAAGCTTTCCAAGGTTGTGATGCAAATTTAAAATATGATTTATATGAGGTTGTTAACCAATATGATGAGATATTTCAGGAACCAAAAGGATTGCCTCCTAAAAGGGRTATCCAACATGAGATACAATTGCAGCAAGATTTCCCTCTTCCAAACATTGGTATGTACAAGATATCAGTCATGGAGAATGTTGAAATTAAAAAACAAATCCAAGAGTTGCTTGACAAAGGGGTTATCATACCAAGCACATCACCATGTGGGTCACCAATTGTCCTAGTACCAAAGAAAGATGGTACATGGCACATGTGTGTAGATTTCAAAGCCTTGAACAAGATTACGATAAAGAATTGTTATCCTCTTCCTAGAATTGATGATTTTCTTGATCGATTGAAAGAAGTTAAGTATTTTACTAAGTTGGATTTGAGAAATGGATATCRTCATATTAGGATTTTTGAAGGAAACACATGGAAGACAACTTTCAAAAAAAAATAAAGGTTTGTTTGAATGGATGGTTATGCCATTTGGGCTTTGTAATGCTCCTGCTACATTCATGAGAGTCATGAATGATGTTTTAAGGCCTTTTCTTGATGATTGTGTGATTGTCTACTTGGATGACATTTTGATATTTAGCAAATCTTGTGAAGAGCATGTTATGCATGTAAAAAAAGTTTCAGATGTCTTGAAGAAAGAAAATTTGTTTTTGAAGATGTCTAAATGTGAGTTTGGAAAGACCTCACTTGTTTACTTGGGACATATTGTTGGAGGAGGAGAACTGAAAATAGATCCTTCCAAGGTCAAATTCATTTTGGATTGGCCCAATCCCAACAATGTGACATAGGTAAGAATATTTTTGGGAATAGGTCAATATTGGAGAAAGTTTATTGCCAACTTCTCTTCAATTGCAACTCCATTACATGCATAAGCATCAAGCAAGTTTTCCAATGGGGAGGAAAACAACAAAAATATTTTGATGCATTGAAGGAGAATATTAGTTCATCTCCAGTTATTGTACTTCCTAATTTGAGACAACCATTTGAGATACAAACAGATGCAAGTAATTATGAAATGGGAGTAGTCTTGTTGCAACATGGTAAGCCCATTTGTTTTCATTATGAAACTTTTAATGGTGATGTGATTAATTATCCTTCATATGATAAGGAGTTGTATGCATTGGTGCAAAGTGTGAAAAAATGGAAACATTATTTGTTGGGAAAATAAACTATCATTCACATCGATCATCAACCATTGCAATACTTACAATCACAAACAAAGCTACAACAAGTAAGACACTTCAGATGGATAGGTTTCCTATAACAATTCCACTTGTTCATTAGGTATAGGAAATGCATTTATAACAAAGTTGTTGATATTCTTTCTAGGCCTAGAGTTAGTGCTTCAGCTATTCTTAAGCATAATTCTACCATGCATGAGAGCTATGTTGAACAATATTCTTTAGATGTTGATTTTAAAGAGGTTTATGCAACTTTGTGTCATTCTAACCAAGTTGAGGAATTGCATTACCATGTGCATGATAATCTTTTGTATCATCTTGGCAAGATATGTATTCCACATGGTGAAAGAATCAACATCATAAGGGAAGCACATTCTTCTCTTATTGTTGGCCACTTTGGTGTAGGCAAGACGATGGCTAATTTGCAAAGGTATTTCTATTGGCCTAAAATGAATGAAAGTGTTTCAAGATATGTAAGAGGATGTTCTTTATGTGCTACTCATAAGCCTAGCAATATAAAGTTGGGTTTGTATACTCCACTTTTGGTTCCTTCTGGTCCTTGGGAAAGCATTTCCATGGACTTTGTAGGAGGTCTACCCATGTCTAAAAAGAATCAAGATTATCTTTATGTTGTGGTTGACCGTTTTAGAAAAATGTGTATTTTGATGCCTTGTAAGAAGTAGGTTGCAGTTGAACAAACGACACAAATGTTCTTTCAGCATTTTGGGTACATTTTGGGTTTCCCAAATCCATTATTTCTGATCGAGATTCTCGATTTATTGGGAACTTTTGTTCAAGCTTATGGGCACTCATGGAAACTCATGGACACCAAGATGAAAAAGAGAACAACATTTCATCCACAAACTGATGGTCAAACAAAAGTGGTGAATATAACAATAGTACATCTTCTTCGTGGTTATTGCAGCAAACATCCTAAGCTTTGGGATGAGCACCTACACTACATTCAGCATGCTTATAACCAGGCTAAGCATTCATCGACTCAAACATCTCCATTTGAGGCATGTTTTGGTTATTTGCCAAAATATCCTTTAGATTTTATCTTTGGGAAGGATATTGCTATTGATGGTCATTATAACATTGATAGAGCAAAGAAGTTCATTGAACAAATTCAGTTGGTGCATCAAATCGTACAAGAACAATTGGAAAAGAGACAAGCCAAGTACAATACAAGACATGACAAGCATCATGTTGATCACAGTTTCCAAGTTGGAGATGAAGTTTGGATTTACATTAGCAAAGAGAGGCTTAAAGGAGAAAGTAAAAATATGAAACCAATTACATATGGACCTTTCAAGATTCTTGAAAAGATTGGTAACAATGCCTTCCGTTTGGATTTGCTTCCTTATATGCAAATGTATGCGGTTGTTAATGTTGAGAATTTGAGATTGTATGAGCCTCCTTTGGTTGATGATCAAGGAGCACATGTTCAAATTCCTTCAATAGATGACTTCTTGCTAGAGTATCTTTCAGAATTGCATGAGGATACAATCCTTGACAGGAAGATGATTACTTCAAAACGAGGGAATGTGGAATACCTTCATGTTGGTCTTAAAGGCACAAATCCAAGAAAAGCTAGATGGATTGAGGTTGGAAAGGTGAGGGAACTGTACCCTCATCTTTAGATTGATTGAAAGTAGTCTTTTGGAGGTCCAAAAGCTTCACAATGGGGAGGAGTGATCCAGGGGATCAAAAAATTCTCAAAAATCAAAGTGCTCAGAATTGATTGAAAACATTGCGCAGATATCATCCTCATGATCCCAACACAACTTGAACGGGTTCAAACAAATATCATATGCGAGAGATATCACATTCTATCCACTTTTCCAAACAGGAAAAAAAATGTTGACTATACACAGTCTGTATAGTCTGTCTGTGCATACTGTACTGCTGACGTGGTAGGGGGACCGTACTGCTGAGTTGGAAGATGTTGACGTGGCAGGTGCTAAGTTGGAAGGGTTCGTGGACTAATCCAGTTTTGACACGTTTCATTTGGAAGGTGAATGGAAAGGTGCCACATGGCCCAACCAAGGGCTGCCACGTGGCAACTCATCGTTTGTTATTGGTATAAAATTTTGTTGGAGTCAATGGGGGTCAAACCCGGGACCTCCGAAAGTGGCATAGTCTTGGCAGAGGTCAGGCTAATAGGCCACCCGCATTTGGTACTTAACCGTATAATGTTAAAACTTATATTTAAATTTCCACTATGTTTCATTTGGCGGGGTTCCGGGCTGGGGCTTGGCCCCAGCCCGTGGTCACTAAAACTTACCACCATTCCATATGAGCTTTATGCGTGGATTAACCAACAGTTAGCCAGTAGGGCATGGATTTGTAGGTTGGTGCTAGGCCACATGGGGACATGCGACCGACACCTCCACCCATTAAGGTGCCTATCCCTCTAACCATGTGACAATTGTGCCCATGATCTGGAATGGCATGCATGTTGGGTTTTTGGCACGAGAAACACATAGAGGCTAGGTTTAGTTTTGACAGAATGCGTTTTGGCAAGTAAGTACAATAAACTATCGGGGAAAAACTTCCAGGAAGTGTATTTTCTCCATTTGTTGGCCAAACCAGGAGCAGGAAAAGCCCAACTATGGGTTTTTGGACATTCTGGAGCTATTGAAGCCATCTATTTTTCATTCTAAGCATTGTAAAGCACTAATTTTGACACTTTGAGCATTAATGAAAACGATCCATTGGAAGTTGGACTAGGAGATGTAGCCCAAGAGAGGGGTGAACTCCTTTATCATTTTGTTGTGTTATGTACTTGCTTATGATGGATGTTTATGTTTGCTTATGTTGCTCATGTTATGTAAAAAAAACTCATTATGTTTATGTGTTTTCAACTTGATCCAATTGCCTAAATCACATATCTATTTCACTTGCAAATTTGTGCACAAAAAACTTTTTCATTTTCAGACCAAAAGGCTAGACAATGGGCGATGGATATGTCGGGTAAGTGGTCTCTCGATGAAACTTCATCTATATTTTCTTCCTTTTCTGATTAATTGGATGTGGATGGCGTTTTGGGCATTGATGTTTCCTTTCCTCTTCGAGGCTTGAATGGGTCTTCTCTTGTGATCCTATCACCTATCCCTTGTCATATTTCTTCTAGCGGTGTTTGTTATCCTCCTCCTTTACTCTCACCACTAGTCTCTAAGTTGGGATCATCGGTATCTGGTGCTATTATGTCATGTTTAGTTTCTTCCTAGGATACTTTGGTCTCTTCTGTGGTAGCATGGGTTTTTGGTCCCACTTTATCTGGGGTGTCTTTTGGTATTTTATCCCCCTCCTTTTCTTCTCAGGTCTCCTCTAGTTTTAATCCTGTTATCACACTAAGTTGCCTTGGGTTTTTAGTTTGTTTTTATCCTTTCCTAAGCCTTAGATTTTAATTTTTTAAGTTTCACCCCTTTAAAATTATGTTTGTTAGGACCCCTTTGATAAATAAAGTGTTGAGTCATAACTTATGTTTTGATCCTCATTGGGTTTTTGGACTTAGAACCGTTTTTGTTTATGACTTAAAATTTGCCCCCGTCCATGACTTGTCATTAGGATCGATCCTTCCCACGACTAGACCGATTTGACAGATCATTTTTCTCATTCATGACCTCTTAGACATGCCTTGCTATCCTTTCTTACCTGTCCAATCATGTTTTGAAATGGAGCATTGCCCACTCATCAGGCGTTTCTATAACGCCTTTCTCATTCATCATGTTTCCATCACGAGTTATGATTACAACGAATGATGTCATTTTTCTTGTTTTCGATGCCAGGAATTGGTTAAAAGATACCTTCAAGATATCGTATTTACGAGCCCTGATAATGGTTTGTGATTTTAAAAAAAACTTAAGAGTGTTGCATTGCGCAAACTCACAGTTTTGACCAGGCGACAACAATGTTGTCAGATCCGATGCTGAGGTAGATTCGGAGGTCGGGATGTTCGTGACTTCATCCTGAAAACTCACTGAAGCTTCAAACAAGTGTTTATCCCACAAGTATCCTGTGTTTCCTCCTCTGCACATAAATTTTCATAGAGAATTAGCGCTCAGAGTTTTGGATTATCGGGCTTGTATAGTTGTGAGGGAATTTTCTTCGCACCATCTCATCCTTGTCTCCTCTCATTTCAAACCTATAAACTTCACTACATATATGTCAAAGTCTAATAAATCTTCCCATCATAACTATTGAGCTTATAGCATCTAAACAGTTATATCCTTTGCACACGCATTCGCTACCTAAAGGCGTTACTTAACCACTCTATGTCTCCCCTGCTCCCTTTGATATTTGAATTGAGCGTTTTTACCCAACTTCAAAGGGCCAATTACAGACTACCCTCTCATTGTCAAAATTTCCAATACCTACACAAATTTAAGGGAGGGATTTCCACAGCCAAGTCTTAGCTTACTAGCACAAGTCTGGTTTAAAGGGAAGTTCTTTAAAAGTGCAACTTTGTCAATTTGAAGCTCAACTTTAGGTCCTCCTGGTCATTACTACCCCATAAGCCACAAGAAGCTCTCATTCTAATCTATGGAGACTCCTCAGATGAAGAAGACACATAAGGGGGGCAAGGTGGTTAGAACTGAACCTGTGGATATGCATCTTTTTTATACAGAGCCCATGGTAAGAGAGGTATTTCAAAGAGTGGGATGCCTCTCTTTATGCCAGAATATGCAAAGAGGCCATCCTGAGGTGACAAGGCAGTTTGCCTTACATTTTGATGGTAGGAGAAACAAGGTAGGGGATTTAGAATTTGAGGTGACTAAGGCCTCTATTTCAGCTTCAACAGGAATCCCTATCATAGGTGAGAAATGCTTTAAAGCCATGGATTTGAATGCAGCCTATGCCAAAGATTTCCTTAAACCTAAACATCAAGCCAATGATTTGTCTAAAGGTGTGCCAAGGAATCAACTGATTGAAAAGTTTGACAAGATATTGAATATTATCCAGAGACACTTTACATGTGAAGGGAGGTTTAACACATTGTACCAGTACCATATAAGGCTTCTACTGCATTTTACTGGTAAAATTGAAATGAATATTCCCTACTATTTGTTAAGGAGCATAGGTAAGATTTCAGACATAATTCAATCCAAGTCTAAGGATGTGGATACTAGCATCTTCCACTTTGGATTGATTAGAATGCTAGTCTCTAAAGAATTGGGTAAGAAAGATATCTCATGGGAACATTTTTTTGTTGCTTCTCACTTCAAGTTTGACATACCATCTACTCCTCAATCACAGAATGAAAGCCTTTTATGACCCACCAGTGCTGCTAAAATAAGTACCAGCAATAAGAGAAAGGGTAGAGTTCATGTTCAAGTTTCAGAGGTAATCAAGCAGGTCACAGGAGCTGAGGAGGAAGCTTGTCATTCCCCACAGAGAGATTTTTCACCTCCTCCCCCACCAGAGTTAGAAGAAGTTCCTTCCACTACCAAAACTGCAACAAAGAAAGGGAATAAGCTACACTTCTCCTCTTCTCCTCTAGTATCCCATACCAAGGGTAGAAAAACTTTCACAAGATCATATGTCCCTAAAGATGTTTTTGAAGAACAGTCCCTTCTAGAAACCCTTGTACAAAAGAAGAAGGGTAAAGGCATTGAAAATCATGTGGAAAGGAAACAAGAAACCCATGTGAAAAAGAAGAAAGATAAAAGCAAAGGTATCGAGAAGCCTGATGAGACAGACAAGGAAATTCCTATACAGTAGGAAGAGGAGACCAAGAAAAATCATGTTGAGACTGTGCATGTCACTACTCCACCTGACAGTTAGACATTCAAAATATCAATCAGACAACTTAGGGATGCTAGGAAAGAGCTGGCTCAGTTAAAAACAGAAGACATGACTGACAGAGTGAAGATGAAAGAGATCATGGATGGCTATAGTCACACCCTTGACCTGGCAAGGTTTGCAGCAAGAAAGGCCCATCCCCTTCATTGGCAGCTCAAAAACCTTTGTAGGAAAAACAAAGGTTTTCAGTCTCAGAACAGGAAGCTCAAGGCCGAGTTGCAACATTTTCAGGATGAAGTAGCTCAAAGAAATTTGCAGGTATTGGTTGAAGCTGCTATTGAAAAAGAGACACCGACGGTCAAGGAGAGCATAGCTCCACCAAAGAAGCCTTCCATTGCTAAAAGGAAGAAGTCTGATGTGCCAAATGAGGATCCTCCTTCTACAAGAAAGAGTGTGAGGTTAAGTGTCAAGGTAACGAAATAGCTGGTGAAAGGTGAGCCCCATTTTTTAGGATGGTTCCTTTTTTGTGAGGATAAGTTGTTGTTGAAATATTACCTCTGCCACGTATATAGCCTTCTAAGTGCTCATTGTTCTGATTTTTGGGCTTTTTGTGAAGAACTAACTCCTTCAGCAGTAAGAATGCAGACATTATGTAGTGCTATGGTGCTACAGAATAGTCTATTTGGGTGTTCCACTGGTGTGCTACCTACAATGTTGCCAAATCACCTAAAGATAATGGGGTTGATACTACTCAAAGTTACTACTTGCTCTGCACATGTTCAAATAGGAGGTGCTACATTTTTTATGGCACTACCTAAAATTTGCACAGAGACTCACAGTGGCACTACTGAAATTTGCTACCTAATATCTAGCAGAGACAGAATTTGCATAGAGAAACATCAAAGTGGCGCTACCAGAATTCGCTACCTAATATCTCGCAGAGGCCAAAGTTTGAACAGCGAGTAGGAAGGTTTGGCGCTACCTTTTCTACTAGTCTAGTTTTGAAGTGTGCTACAGAATCTTACGAAATTTGATGAAGGCACTACAAAGTGCGCTAATCGGAGTGCTACCCAAAGAATCTACCAACAGACACCAGGGATCTAGGAGGGTCAAGCTAACAACTTTTTGGATAGTTGATGATGAAGAGAACTGCATAAACAACAGTTGGCAGCATAATGACAACCACATGCTCCTGAAGGACACATGGAAAACAAGGAGTTGTGCAACAAAGAAGGATCAAGTTAGTTGAAGATTGGTTGGATTAGTCACCAACACTTTCCTATTTCATAGAATAGGTTGTTATTCAAGTTGTTAGATGCAATAAATTCTTAGATATTTTCATGGGAAGGAGGCCAAATCGTACCTCCAGTTGTTTCATCCCTTTTGTTATAAATAGATAGATGAAATGCTTTAGTAGGTTTGGATGGTTGATTAAGGTTCCCTTATACTATAGTATTTTGATGAACTGACTGTGAATTGGCTATGTACTTGATTTAAGACATCTTGTTTAATAGAAATCAACGTCTCTTTCATCTTATTTGCTTTTGATGTTAAATGTTCATGCTTTGAATAATTCACATGAATGGTTGTGGAGATATTATGGTGTATGTTTGATCATTATATTATCATGATGCTTATTTAGCTTCCTTAAGTTCTGAACTCAAGAAGATCTTGTGTTAAGAATCTTTCTCCCTTAGGTTGTTTGTAGGCCTAATGTTTACAACAACCCCTACATTTCTCTCATTGAAGTCTTCCCTCTATTCATACTCACTCCCAATTACTGATTGAAGTTAGCCAAGACCTTGATTGTTGGTGCATGCTACCCCTGTTTTCTGAGTTGAAACATTATCATTTTGAGTCTTTTCCATTTGACCCCTTTAAAACACTCTTACATTCACACATAACCTGATGGGTACTTGGCTTCCCTTCCATGCAATCTGAAGGTGATTCCTAGTGCTAACAAATCCTACTCTTTGTGTTACCACGTCGATCTCCAATAAATCATCCTTAGATGATAATAGGGTTAGATATACACTTTGAAATAGGTCCATTATCAAAGAGGATTTTTAAGTGGGCGGGGAGGTTGCATAAGGGGGGTGTGGACTATTGTATTTTCCCCATGCTTCTATGTCTACCAGAGGTTGGGGTGGAAAGTCTCACATTTTCTTGGCTCAATACCAGGCTAGGATTGATTTGGCCTCGGGTAGGAAATCATCCATCTAATGGGCGCTTAGAGAAAAGAAAACCCAAGGGGAGATTACCTCATGAAAATACTGTCCTTCAATTATCGTGGGTTGGCGAACCCGTCAAAAAAATCGTCCTTAAGGATATTGGTGGATTTAATCTCACCGGAGGTTATTTTGCTACAAGAAACTATGGGGGTCAGTGAATCAGTGGTGTCGATTCTTGAATCCTTACTTCTTGGCTGGGATTTTGCAGCAGTGGATCCCAGGGGTCATTTTGATGGTCTGGCTATTGGGTGGTTATTAAAGAAGTGTAATTGTGAGAGTATTTGGGGTTTGAGTTGGGGATCAGTTTGAACTTTTNTTCTTGAATCCTTACTTCTTGGCTGGGATTTTGCAGCAGTGGATCCCAGGGGTCATTTTGATGGTCTGGCTATTGGGTGGTTATTAAAGAAGTGTAATTGTGAGAGTATTTGGGGTTTGAGTTGGGGATCAGTTTGAACTTTTTCTCAACAAATTTGGGTCACTCAATGATTATTTTAAACATCTATGGACCCTATTTGGATAGACAAAGATATCATAACTCCATTTATAGGTGCTCTTGATTTAGTGAGTGGGAGATAATTATCGGTGGTGACTTCAATTTTACCTTATGGGTAGTGGAGATTTGGGGACCTCGGGATATAACAGACCCATTAACCAACTATTTTTTAAAATTGTTGGATCAATATGGAATGATAGATGTCAAGCCGTCAAAATTGAATCTGACTTGGAGAAATATAAGGGTTGGTGATGATGGGGTGGAAAAGAGACTAGATCGGTTCTTATTGGCAGAGGGATTGATTGAGTCTTTGGAACTAGTCAGACAATGGTTACATGCGGTGGTCAATCTGATCATAGTCTGATTGTGTTGGAGTTATGCGGCAGGGGAAGGAGAGCCCCTAGCCCCTTTAAATATTTTGAGGGATGGTTATTGGATCTAGATTTTCAAGCTTTAGTGAGGGGTCTGTGGACTCTGGTTTCCATTGATCATCAAATTACAACAACTGTACAGTTTGTGGGGAACTTAAAGAGGATCAAACAAGCAACTATTACTTGGGCACATGAAAAAAATATCAAAGAGGAACAAGAATTAAGACACCTTGAACAATCTCTTCAGGAGATGTAGGAAGTTTTTGGGAAGGGGTTTCATTCCCAAGATGATAAGGAGAATCTAGTTAATTTGGAAAAAAGGCGAAGATATTTCTTGGAGAAAAAGAATCTCCATGGAGGTTAAAGAGTCGTGCTATTTGGATTTCTTGTGGGGATGAAAATACCAAATTCTTTCAAGCTTTCTCCAAAGGCAGGAAAATGGATAATACTATTTGGGGATTAAAGAAGAGGGGTGGTGAAGTTGTCAACACTTTTGATGGTCTGACTGTCATGGGTATTGAACACTTTCGTGACCTTTTCAAGGTCCAGGAGGGGTCATCTATTGCTAAAATTGTACAAGTTGCCAGGTTATTTCCTCACTTTGTAGAGGAGGAAGACAATCAAAGTTTAATGAAAGTTGTCACTGAGAAGGAAATTTTCGATGTTATTCACTCTTTTCAAAAAGGAAAAAGCCCAGGGCTTGATGGTCGGCCCATAGAATTTTACCTAGTTTTCTTCGATCTGATAGGTCAAGATGTTTTGAAGGTGGCTGAGGAATCATGGGTGAATGGCCATATTCATGATCCTTTAAACTCAACCTTCATTTCCCTAATACCAAAGTCAGATAATCCCTCCTCTTTTGATGATTTTCGGCCAATTTATTTATGTAACTTCCTTTACAAGATCATTTCAAAGGTTATAAGTAGAAGATTAAAAATTATACTCTCTAGGAATATTTCAAGTGAACAGTTTAGGTTTTTGGCGAGAAGGAAAATACACGAGGCAATTGGGGTAGCACAATAAGGTTTGCACAATATAAAAACCAGAAAACTCAGAGGCGATGTTGTGAAAATAGACATTTCAAAAGCATATGACAAAGTAAATTGGCTTTATATTAGGATTTTGTTGATCCACCTCAGTTTCAGGATGGAATTTACAAATTGGGTGATGGGATGTTTGTCTTCAATATCCTTCTCTATTCTGCTTAATGGTTCAGATTCTACCTTTTTTCATGATAAAAGAGGCCTATGACAGGGGTGCCCCTTGTCACCCTTACTCTTTCTCTTGGTGGCAGAAGGTCTTAGTCGTTTTCTGGAAGAGGCAAAGAACTCAGGTAGTTTCAAAGGGATCAAAATTTCTACTGGTGTGTTCATCTCTCACTTACTCTTTGTAGATGATATTTTAATTTTTTGTGATGGGTCGAGGAGAGATACTAACAAATTGTTTGAAGGGATTACTCTCTTTAAAAGGGCCACCGGTATGTTGATCAATGATTAGAAGTCCAGTATCACTTTTACATCATTGGAAGCAACTAATTTACAATATATTTTATCTCATCTCTTGTTTCAGGTGCTTGAACTAGAGGAGGGGTTGAAATATCTTGGTTTTCAGTTAAAACCAAATGACTACAGAGAGACAGACTGGATGTGTCTTATTGCAAAATTCGAAGAAAGATTAAAGGTTTGGAGTCACAAATGGTTGTCAAGGGTTGGGCGACTTGTACTGATTAAGTCGGTTCTTGAGGAAATCCTGGTCTATTAGATGTCTTTCTTGTGGATTCCAAAGGGCATACTAGAAAAAACAAGGAAAATTTGTTTTTCCTATCTATGGAGGGGAAATAAGGACAAGCATGTGTTGTTGTGGGTTTGGTGGGTGAGAATTGTGGTTCTGAAGGCTTTAGGGGGATGGGGATTATTTTTTTTTTTTTATTCTACAAATATCTTGCAGCAAAGTGTTCATGGAGATTGATCAACACATCAAGCCTTTGGACTAGCGTTGTAGAACATAAATATATTGTTCCTCTTTCAATTCTTGAGTGGATTAAGAACCCAATCAAAAGTATGTCAGGCATCTGTATTATCTGGAAATTAGTCATTAAGGCCTTTGACTTGATCGAGAATGGCCTAGTCTGGAGGATTGGCTCAGACAATTTGGTCCGGATTAGCTTGGACCCGTGGGCTGGTTGTAATCGAGGACATCTACTTAATGTTGGAATATGCTCACAACTGGAGCATGGGGGTCTTTATTATTTAGCACAAGTTGGGGACCCAACCACATCCAATCTCTGGCACCAAGGTTGGGTAAATGGGAAGACGCTAGGTCTCAATGGGGATGATCTAATACAATGGGACATGTATATTTGGGCACTTCAGAGAGCCAATATATGCTTGACTGATCCGGAGGATGATCTTCTCTGGGATGGTGACCCAGGAGGGGTATATACTCCAAAAGAAGGATATGTACAACTCAACGTGGATTTTCAATAGAGAGAAACAATTTGGTGGTGGAAAAAACTCTAGAAACAACGCTGCCCAACAAAAGGGAAAATTTTGGTTTGGTCAACCTTGGAGAATAAACTACCAACTTGGGATAATCCACAAAAGAGAAAGTTCAATGATATGGGTTGGTGTATTCTTTGCAAAGAATAAGATGAGACAGTGGACCATCTATTTATGTGTTGTTCATTCACCAAGGGTGTTTGGGAAAATTCACTAATCATATAAAAAACTCTTGCGTGCTAGAAGGACACTTCTTTTGATGAAGATTTGAAAGATAGGCTATTTGTGAGGAGGAACTATGAGTCCATGGCTTTTCCTTTCATAGTTGCATGGGGGATTTGGATGGCACAAAATAATTCAATATTCAAAGATGAGGTCTCATTGACTTTTCGAGTGGCATCAAATTGTCTTGGTATTCTTGACTTTTATAAAAAATAGAGAGGAGAGGGGCTCGTTAATACTCGTATTAATAGGGAGGAAATTATTGAATTGGCCAATCCATGGGATTATTTCGACGGGGATTCTTATGAGAATCAACTTATCTATGGCGGGGGTGCATGCATATACCTTTCTACTACACATTACTTTCTTCTCAAGTCAGGATTGGGAGCTGGGACAAATAATTATGTTGAGCTCTTGGATTTACAAATTTTGTTATTATGTTGTGGAAAAGGGATGAAAAACTTTACAGGTTTTTGGTGACTCAATGCTAATCATCAACTGGAAAAATGGAGTTCAAAAATGTCACGTTTCTCATATTGTGCCAATTTATGAGGAGGTTTTGAGAATCATAAATGTTTTTGAGTCTATCTCCTTTACTCATCTATACAGGGAGCGAAATCAGTTGGCAGACATGCTCTCCAAAGAAGCCTCGTAGTTAGAGTATGGTAGATGGTTTATTGAAGAACAGTCAACAACAGGCATCCATGGTTTCTACCACAGGCCATTTCATGAAGTCTCAAACTCTAAAAAAAAAATTGTGTTCATCAGAGTGATATTTTGGTGTATTTCTTTTTGTCAAATATTGTATGGTTTATAGACTAATTGATAGTCAATCTGTCAAAATTTTATATTATGTGGACAATGTATAATCTACAGGATAGTTGGGGACACCGGATGTAGTATTCGGCTATTTTTTGTTACTATTTCTATGTAATGATGCTTTTTTTTGCATCAATAGTCATGGTTCTTATCCTTTAATTGATAATATATACAAGGCTATTATATGTGGCATGTATATATCTGTGAATGTAATTTTGTCTACACATAATGAAATTACTAATAAATTTATGGGGTTGTTACAATATCTACATACAACATATTTACTTTTTACTCCTACCTAAATTATAGAAAGAATTCCATAAATTATGGTGGGTAGTAATTTCTAGTAAAAATGTATAATTACCTAAATATGAGGAATGTAGTGCATATTTACTTCTACCTATATTTATGAAAAGAATCACATGAATTATGGAGGAACAATTTAACAAAGTCAAATACTATGTGGATGGAGTATAACCAAATTAATCTTTGGGTAGTTATGGGAGGTATTCTCCAACTATTTATAAGAAAGAAAATTTAATTTAATTTCAAATTTAATTTAAAGAGACGTGTCTCTTTGGATCAATTTAATATTACTATAAAAAGACACTTGAAAGACACAACAATAGACACACATATTTCTTTCTCTCACACAAGTGGGAAGCGATCTAAGGAAGAGACCGAAGTTTCTAAGTAGTTGAAATTTTCTGAGTATAATTATTTTGTGATGTTTTAGAGTTTACTAAAGTAATATCATATATCATTGGAAGTCATGGGTAATAGCTCTGAGAGGGAGCCATAATGGCGGTCGCAGGAAGCAACATGAAGCAAGACTATCTTGGCATAGAGTTGTGCACATCCATGTAATGAAGAAGAAGAGGAGGTCAACACATGTAGAGGGAGTAGATGACTTCGAAGACTATATAGTGTCAGAAGGAGTCAAGCTTCAGAGGGAGTATAAAGACTTTGACTGGGTAGGGAGTGCAGTGGATCGAAAGAGTACTTCTAGATGTTATTTCATTATGGGATCATTGTGATCTCATGGTTGTGTAGGGAGCAGTCATGTGTAGCACTTAGTACAACTAAGGTTGAATATGTGGCAACATGTGCAACATGTAGAGAAGAAATGTGGATTCATAAGCTATTGTTTGGGTTATTTGGTCTCAAAATGGAGGCGATTTGCAATTGGTGTGACAACCAGAGATGCATGAAGTTGTAAGAGAATCTGGTGTTCCATGATAGGTCGAAGCATATTGAGATCAAATATCACTATATTAGAGATATGGTGCAGAGAGGAGCAGTGAGGCTCCAGTACATGACTACCGAGGAGAAATTTGTGTACATGTTGACCAAGCCATTGTCGAGGATGAAGTTTGAGTACTTTAGGTACAAGCTTAGCATGGTCCCCCTTCAGAGGGAGTTTTCTCATCCCGCGTGAAAAAGGGATGGCACTAAGACAGGTGGAACTCATCCAACATGAAAAAGGGTTGGAACTAAGTGTTCTCATCCAGCATGAAGAAAGGATGGCATTGATACATGTGGAACTCATCTAACATGAAAAGGGGCTAGCACTCAGTGTTCTCATCTAGCATGAAAAATGGTTGGCGCTAAGACATGTGGAAATCATCTAACATGAAAAAGGGTTGGAACTGAGACAGGTGGAACTCATCCAACATGAAAAGGGTTGGCACTAAGTGTTCTCATCTAGCATGAAAAAGGGTTGGCACTGAGATAGGTGGAACTCATCCAACATGAAAAAGGGCTGGCACTGAGTGTTCTCATCTAGCATGAAAAAAGGCGGGCACTGAGATAGGTGGAACTCATCCAACATGAAAAAGGGTTGGCACTGAGTTTTCTCATCCAACATGAAAAAGGGTCGGCACTGAGACAGGTGGAACTCATCCAACATGAAAAAGGGTTGACACTGAGTGTTCTCATCCAACATGAAAAAGGGTTGGCACTAATTTTTCTCATCCAACATGAAAAAAGGATAGCACCGAGACAGGTGGCACTCATCCAGCATGAAAAAAGGTTGGAACTGATTGTTATCAACCAACATGAAAAAAGGATGGAACTAAGACAGGTGGAACTCATTCAACATGAAAAAGGGYTGGCACTAAGATAGGTGGAACTCATCCAAAATGAAAAAGGGTTGACACTGAGTGTTCTCATCCAACATGAAAAAGGATTGGTACTGAGACACATGGAACTCATCCAACATGAAAAAGGGATGGCACTAAGACAGGTGGAACTCATCCAACATGAAAAAAGGCTGGCAGTGAGTGTTCTCATCCAACATGAAAAAGGGTTGGCACTGGTACAAGTGGAACTCATCCAGCATGAAAAAGGGTTGGMACTAAGTGTTCTCATCCAACATGAAAAAGGGATAGCATTGAGACATGTGGAACTCATCCAGCATGAAAAAGGGTTGGCACTGAGTATTCTCATCCAACATGAAAAAGGGTTGGCACTGAGTGTTCTCATCCATCATGAAAAAGGGATGGCACTGAGACAGGTGGATCTCATCCAACATGAAAAAGGGTTGGCACTGAGATCGAAGGTACACATGATGAGGTACATATGTATTGCGAAGTAATGAATGTCATGGTGACATGTTGAAGATATTTGAGAGCTACCCACATGTAATATTCATAGGTAATATTGGCATAAAGTAGAATGTCTCCCTCGTTGAGAGGGAGTGTTAAAGTTAGAAACATCAAGTAGACATTCTCCAGAGTGGTCATGTTGATTTGACTGAGGAGAATGGCCCAAGCGAAGTATTATGAACTCAAGGTGCAGAATGTCTCCCTCGTTGAGAGAGAGTGTTGATATTTGGACAACATCGGGAAGACATTCTCCCATATTAATAATTAATAATATGATTATTAATTATTAAAGAATAATATTAATGTAATAATCTATTATATAAGGTATAAATATATATCATAAATAATTATTTATGTTGAGTGTTCCATATATATTTATTATCCAAGGGATGCATCCTTTCATGGATGGTCACCATATGTTCTATATATATGGAACACTAATCATTGTAATAAAAAAATATTCACATACAATATCATCTCATATATACAATAGAATATATCATAGAATCTCATATACAATATTATCTCATATAATATCTGATATAAAAATTCAAAACAACCTTGTTACCAAAAGCATTAAATCCATAGTGTCTCATCCCTTATATGCCTCAACCCCCCCAAATTATATGGGCAACTTAAAATTCATGAGAAAGATATCCCTCTTAGACCCATTGTTAATGTGATTGGAGCCCTTGCCTATGCCTTAGACAAATTCTTAGCTAATAAAGTCTGAGTGTTTATAGGCCAAACCCCTTCATTTATAAAATATTCCTCTAACTTCATCCATAAATTTCACAATCTTTGTCTAGATGAGAAATTCATTATGGTAAGCTTTGGAGTCTTTTTTTAATTCATTAAAATTCATATTCCTGAAGTTATGGATCTCATCTATAAGTTGGTCAATATTGAGACTATAAAGTTCATAGAGATTTTCTTTACATCCCCTTTCTTTATGTTCAAAGGAAAATTCTATGAACAAAGTAAAGACACGGTTATGGGATCATCCTTACCCCCTATAGTAGCCAACATTTTCATGGAACACTTTGAGGCCTTAGCCCTAAAAAAATTCCATCTCAAGCCCAAATGTTGGTTTTGGTTTGTTGATGACACCTTCATCATTTGACCCCATGGCCAATCTTCCCTTATTCATTTTTCAACCACCTAAAAACATATCTCCCCACATTCAATTTACTATAGAAACTCAAATGATAACTCACTTCCATTCCTGGATGTTCTAGTCACCCATCTACTTGATGGCTCCCTCTCCCACCAAGTTTATTTCAAAATGAATCATACTGATAGATATCTTTATACCAAATCCCACCACCACCCAACTAAAAAATCTATTGTTCTTAAAACTCTTGTAACTAGAGCCATTCAATTTTTTGCTCCTCACCTTTTAGACAAAGAAAATCCCACCTCACTAAATCTCTCCAATCCAATGGTTATTTTGTTTCATAAATTAACAAATCCTTTTTCTATGCCTTCCATCCAAAATCCAAAAATGCACTCTCCACTTCTCCTCCACGAGCCCTAATTTTGCTCCCTTACATCCATGGAATTACTGATCATATTTCCAAGATCTTAGCTAAAAAAAAATTCAAAACTCTTTTCAAGCCACCCAAAACCTCATTTGGTAATTACTTATGAGTGTTAAAGATAAAACATATCCTATGTTATCTCAATATGTTTACCAATTTCCCCACTCTTGTGGCAAGTCCGACATCGACCAAACTAGTAGTTTTATCCAAACCCATCTCAATGAACATGCAAGATATACATTCTATAACTGCATTACTAAATCAATAGTCATAAAACGTTCCTATAACACCAAACACCTCATTTTCTTTGATCAAGCCAAAATCCTAGCATCAATTGTTGGAATATTGGTTGTTGTCATTGATGTCAACCCCAGTCATTGGTTTTGGACCGCAAGATTGATGAAGGTGTTTGGACATGAAGGACAATGTACATGCAGAAACAAAACCCATGTATGGATAGTATACATCATTTTGTTTCCGGTGGTAGGTGGCACGTCACGTGGATCCTCATGGTTGAGGAGAAATGGATTTTTGAAGATGACAAAGTGAATTGAAGAAGGAAGTACATGTAGGCCTTGAAGATAATTAAAGAAAAGAATTACACAATAAGAAAGTGCCAGGTCGGCCCTAATGTTAAAAGGAAGTGACATAAATGGTATAAATACATATAACTATACATTCATTTGATACAAAAGTCAAATTTCAGAGGAAATAAAAAATAAAGAAGGTCGGATTTCAAGGGAGGATGAAGTCTTTTGGTGATGTGTTCTAAGGTATGTTATTTACAGGTCATCTTACCATTTTTTCTATAACCTTTTTTATAGAATGATTCATATGGTGAAATTTCTATGGTATTGAGAAGACATAGCAAGGTACCTGTGGTGAAACATTCATATCTTTGTTCGCTATAATTTTGGATATACACTCTGTGGAAGATAGGGTTTTTGACTAGCCCTGAAGCTAGTCAATAAACAGGTGTTCCAGTTAAAACAATCATAACTTCTTCATAGAGAATCCAAATGAAGTGGGAAAAATTTCATTGGAAATAATACGGACTTTAGTTTCTTGTGTGCGAGTTTCAGAATCTGACGTTAAATATTGAGCGCGAGGCATTTTGTACAAGTTCGCTCTCCTGAATAAACCAAAATTGAACAATGTCTACCATTCTCTTTGTTGGTTGTGGAGCCTGATTATCTTCCTGATTCAGAGGTCCTTGCTTTCAGCTGTGTTTATACCCCATGAAGTATTTACACCCCAGAAGTATGTACACTCTTCCACGCGGGGGAGTGTAGAGGGGGGGTACCCCCTCTGCG